>OY723385.1:4929007-4981507 GCA_963210295.1 Ophion ellenae | reverse complement strand
TTTGACTAAATCCATCCGCATTTTTTTTTCAGATGATCCACTTCGCCGCAATGTTGGTCACCGCAAACCGTGTATATAAAAACATTATTTCATTGGCGGCCATTTGCCACTAAACAATGTAATATTTTTCAATAAAAAAATTACTGAAAGTTCTTCAAGATGTGTTCTTTAAGATGGTATATTGATCGATTAAAAAAGTTTTGTAGTTTTCTTTAAAAAAATTCATGAAAAAGACCTTTTGCGCTACAAGTGGGGGTAACGCCTTAACTTTACTTACGATGAAAAAAATCGTATTTTTTAATTCCAGGCTCACACAGACCCCTAATTCTATCCAATATTTATCGCCACAGCAGCATTTCAGTAAGACTTACATCCTCAACCCGTACTTGCCACTGTGGGGTTCGAGACCCCTAGCCACTTTTTTTTCTTAGGCGAAAATGTATTTATGTGTATTCTACAAAAGTGTGACAAGTAGGGGTTAATTTTAATTTTTGGCTAAATAACCTGCATGGTCTTTATATAAATGGTCATAAAAATATCCAATAGTTTTTTTTTATAACAATTTTCGTGGCTGGGTTGTGAATCAACCCCAGTGTGGCAAGTACGTGACTCTACAGAAGCGTGACGAGTAAGGATTAAATTTGCAGGCTCCGAAACTTTGTCCCACGACAAATTCATCCTCTCCTGAAGATCCGTTGGATCTAAAATTTGGTTGGTACAATTCTGGTCGCATGTTTTTTTTTTTCACCGTCACGAATGTGTCCTGACCGTCGAATTTCCCCCACAGTCACAAAAGCTCAATTATTATTCTGAAAGAAAATTCTGACCGTACCTAAACCCACTTTGCTCGATAAACCTGAAAATGATATCGAAGATTCCTATATGGACGACGAGAAAAAATCATTTTGCCAAAGGCGAAACATTTTTGGTTGTCTCGATTGTACGATTTTTGTGCACGTTTGGGTTGTTCGAAAGCGTCACAACGGGTGTATGCGAGGCGAGATTGCGAGAATTTGATCAGGGTAGAGAGACTCGAGGCGACATCGGCGAGGCGGAAGGAGGAAAGGGCCAGAATGCGGGGGAGTCTTGAGACGAGATCGAGGGATGTCGTTTGGTTCTCGGCGAAAACGTCTCCAAGTTTCTTGCAACATTGAAACCGAACCCTGAGTGTTTACGAAGTCTTGGATATACTATACATGCTGATGGAGTGTGTAAAGAGACACGTACATAGGTCGTAACTTCCGGCACATACACGACCCTCTACTAACACCATTGATGTCAACTACGATGCGAAAACTTTGCAGATTGCACAAAGAAAGAGATCTCGACCGAGTAAAAAAAAATCAGTTGAATTATACAGAACCCATGTGGACAGATGTGACTACTTCGAGGACCGTCGTGGCCAACTCTTCCTATGCAAAACATTATGTATGGATGATGTTGATGTTTGCATAGTTGGAGTGGAGCAAAAGTTAAGGGAGACTTTGTCCTTGAAAGAGCAGCGGGCGATGATGGAGCTGCAACGGCCGCCATTTTGGTTTTTTTTTTTCAAAAAAAAATTTTTTTAACGTTCTGTATATCATGAATAAAAGCAAGAAAAAAACCGCACTCAAAAAGCTTCACTCGTTTCCTTTAAAAAAAATAAAATGTAAACACCTGAAATATGGCACTCCCCGTGTGGAAATATTTTCCGGGATGTCTAAAGGACCCAACTAATTGTCCCCAATTTTATCCAGGGCCTGGTTTGGATTCCGACTGGTACCTTTATAGGATTGTCCCGCTTTTGAAATCGGGCCCTTTAGTGGACATCTATTCGGGGCCATACTAGATTCCCTGATTGCGCCTGAATTATCCAATTTCGTCCCTACTGTACCCCTGCAATTAGCCCTGTTAAGTCCCCACGTTTACCCCGTCAGATCCCTATGATTCCCCTGTATTTCCCTGTAATAAAGAAGATGCATATTTTCCCAGAAGATTTATAAATATATATTTATTTATTTATTTATTTATTTATATGCCAGCAAGTTTACAAACATTCTTATAATAGAAAACAATATGCTGACATTTTAAGGATAATGTGAACAATATAAAACGTTATATGTTAATCATGTAGATAACGATTCAGAATACTTCAATGGCTAAAAATACTTTTTAAGACCAATCTTTGGGGAGGATGAAAAATGCAATAAGAACACTCAATCATCCATTAGAGCAATATTGTCGCCAACAGCATGAAAGAAATCTCATTCCATCTAATCCAACAGAGATCCCCATTCAATTTAAAATCATTAGCCGTACTCTCAAAGACGGGACAATATCTGTAAAATCAATGATATTTAATTCCTCTTTTTTCATCACAATATGTACGCCGAACAATGTTGTACTTTTGAGCGATGGTTGTATAATGGAGATAAAAAAAAATTATGGCGAAAATGAATCCCAAGAATCTCTCTACATCGAGGGGAAAATTTCGAAAAAAAAGTTGACATGTACAATTATCCACGTAAATCATCCAGTATTGGAGCATGGAGAATCCCAGAGCAAACTTTAAACGATGCAGTTTACACATTGGCCAGCAACAAGAGAAAATTGGTAACATTGCGATTGTCCCTAGAACCAAACGGAAAACTCAATACTTATGCCCTGACATTGCTTCATGTATAAGTGATTACTTAAATAAAAATGTATATATTTTTAAGTTGTAACGTTTTCTTCTTTTCTTTCAAATTCATTGAAAATGATAAGCGAATTGTTAAGTGAGTGAGATATTTGCATGAGGCAGTTATAAAACACTGATAAATTACTATTAATTTTTGTCGCTTATTAATATTATAACTTTAATTGATCTTTGTGATGATCCCTGACTATATCTGACCAGGCTTTTTACTGGTGAACCAAATGAAACCGTAATGTATTTTATGATGGAAATTGTGACTGGACCACACTGGGCCCACATTAGTCTGCCTGGTCAAGACCCGATTAAACTCATTGTAAAAATTAGCCAGTGCCCTGACAGCACCTGGTCGGGGCCTTCATTGGTGCATCCATCGTACCCCTATTATTTTGTATCATGGAAACTAATGAGTACCTTTCTAGGACCGTTTGTGGCAGTATTCTGGAAATCCCTGCCAGGGATTCCACTTCGAAGCCGTAACGGGACCTGTATATTCTTCGGGTTTCCCGGACTATTTTCCACACGGGTCCAAGGACAAAGTCTCCGTTAATTTTATGAGTGAATCACTTTTGTATACAAAAAAAATTGTTAAATTCGCACATTATTTTATACCCGTTACTGTGGCCTAAGGCCTTAAGTGTAACAACCTTTATATCAATATCTATAATATGAACCTTTAGAAAAAATGCATGAAAATAGCCTTTTTAGCATTTAAAGTGAGAAGACCCCTTAATGCGCTACCATATGCGTGAGTTTCAAAGAAATAAAAGAATGACACAAAAGTCATGTTTCTTTTATGAACTAGGCAAACAAACTGTTACAGAACACATTTACGCGTGAAAAAAAGTCAATCGCTATTTTTCAACTCAGATCGGTGAAACGGTCGGGACCCTTTGTCGAAACCTTCTCTCTCTCTCTACCACCAACCATATTTCATTTCTCCTCGAGTGTATGTACACGAAGTCAATTTACGCCAATTTTTCACAGCCGCGGAACTTTCAGCAGCGTCACAAATATTTACCCACTCGAGCATCGAGCCACGTCCAACGTTTAGTAATCAGATGCTGTAAATCATCGCACGCGGGTCGGGGGATAAAATCGCTTTGGACCCGTTGGCGTGAAACAGTCGAGGGCAAATATATGTTCGGTAGCCGCGGTTCGATTTCATCCCTTTCACTCTCCCTCTCTTTCTTTCTCTCTGGGACAACATGGGAAGCTTAAGTTGGTTGATTCAACACCGTTTTTCATCGAGAATCGCGAATTAAGGGCGATACCTTTAGGCGAGAAATAAATTTGCTGATTTTCATTTTTTTTAGACGCAATATTTTTTCGCCATTTTTTCGACTTCAGGTATGTTTAATTACTACTTTTTTTTAGTATTGATCTTTGAAAATGACGGATATATGCATGATATGGAAATTATGCATTTTTTTTGGTGGATACGATTTCTGTACTCAATGATCCTTATTTTATTGCCCAATGTTTATTTTTTTGAGAAAAACAATAATCAAGTGCCCAAACATTCGTTCAAAGTGGGAGATTGAAAAATACGTACTTGCACGAAAAAAAAAACATATTTTTTCTTCTTCAAAATATTTAAAAGAGTCTTCTGAGGTTTTTGAAGAGGAAGGTTTGTAGAGACGAAAAAAGGTCGATCGTCTTTCCAAAAAGTATTATATATTTATTCGGAGGATTGAATTTGAGTATTATCGGGATAGTGAAAAATGGAAAAACCCGACTCCTTCGACGGATTAATTGTTGAAAACGTATTCAACAATTAATCTGCCAAACAAACGAAAAATGTTCAACATGAAACAATCAATGACTGCAGATTTATCAGCATATTCTGACTGAAACAAAAAAAAACAATAAAATTTTCAACTGTCATATTTTTCTTCTGGGTGAATTAAGAAAAAGCTGAAAAAACCGTGAAATTATAACTTTTCTCAGGTTTGAAAAAAAAATGTATTAAAAAAAACACTTCAACGTGCTATAAAAGTTATTTAAGGAGGTACGGTGATTGGAGCGAGTTCAAGATAAAAGCCCGATTTTTTTTATAGCATTGTCGAGACCTCCGTCCATGCGTTTGCAGAGTTTCCACGAGATTTACCGTGCACTTTCCGAGTTATTAATTGTTAAAGTTGGTGAATTAGTCACACGTAGACGACAAAATGTGCCTGTCCTCTCATATATCGATTTTTTTGCGCTACTTGGAGCCAAGAAACACGTAAAACATACTGATGGTTGCGTTCGTTGAATCTTTGTGATCGATAAGGCACCTTGAATTGGTAAGCTCACCGCAGAAATGAGCAATAAATTTCGAAATAAAGTCGCAAAAACCGAAGTTTTCGGAGAGCGGGACTTCTCGTGACGTAACAGCAGCCATCTTGTTCGACGTGTGGCAACGCCGGATACCCGCGCAAATTTGATTCGTCTATCGGATATTTTCAACGCGAATTAAAAATATGATTGTGCGAACCCGTACATTTTTTAATGGGTTATAAAGGGCCTTTCGTCGATATTTACTTGAAGTTCTTTTGCGTACAGCAAAGGCATCTCAATTTTTCTGGCGACATGTACCTATACAACGCATCTATATATAAATTCAGCATGGGAGAATCGTCACATAAAATAAACGTTTCTTTTTATACCTGCAAATATTGTGAAAATTGGGAAAGGGAAAAATAACATAACAATCGATGAAATATGTTTTGACTTTGGACAGATTGGACATTGGACATTGAGGTTAACTTCAACGCGACGATTTTTCATTTGCAATCGCAATATTATCTTTTCATTTTCTAATTCTTGTCCGTCAGAATCTACATTTGTCTCTAAACTGGACTTCAGGTACAATCCCGTTACTCTTTTGATAAACTTCCACAGTATTTTCATTCTCCATGTTAACCGGCTACAAAAAATAATAAGCCGGGCGCGCGGAACCGATGACAGCCACCGAAAATGCGACGATGCTAAACGTCAACGATATGGCGTACGACTGACGTCGAGTAGTAGATTATTAAGATTGTTTCCATATTATAAAAATAATAGGAAACTCAAAATTCAATACTTAAAAAATGTTTCTCGAAAAATAGGCCATATACATATATCTAAAACGTGGCGGTATTGTGGCGTGAAATAGACTCTAAGTTCACCAGCATGGTCATCACCGTACCTCCTTAAGTAGATTTTCGGTTCGCGCTACGCTTACGAGAAACGAGCGCGCGGGCGGCTTCTAGCGGTTACTCCGAGAACTACGGGTTTCCTCAGACCTACAATTTCGGAGGCGCTCGGCCATGATTTGGTTGAATTTTTTCAACCAAATGCGCAAGAAACAAATTTTATTTTCGCATAATATTTCAACCAATTCAGACATTCGCTTAATATTTTTCAATCAAAATAAAATATTAATATTTTAACGAACAATGTACTTGAAAATCAATATCGGATATGGTGACAAAATAAAATAACATATTTACTCAATAGAAATTTTATCTGAATCAAACGAGCGAAATTCAATTTTTCTTGTGTACTCGAATCGACAATATTCATGTCATGAATTGAAACGCTTTTTTTGTTCGTTGCAGAAAATGCATTCAAAACTATATAATTTGTTCGCGATAATTTTTTACATAGTTTCAATAATATATTGTTCTCGGCTAACAATATATCTTTTGAATGAAAAAAAAAACTTTAAATTTTATCACGTTATTAAAGTCAATAGCATTTTGTTTGGACTAATAAATCCGATTATTTACACCAACAATTTCACAATTGAATCACCGAAATTTCATTCAATAACACCAATGATTTTTTTTTCTTAGTGTGCCAAGTCACGCAAATCCGATTTCCGTTTCCTCAAAAACGATGCTCTAATAGTAACAGAAACTTCAATTTTCAATTTCCATTGGACATAACCACGTTAAATAAATCTACCCTCTTCAATGCGCGACCTTTTTATGGCTCGCTACTTTATTTTCTCAATACCGGAGAGCATCCCAAAAGAGAGCAACGAAGAATCGAACGATCGAATAAACATTTATACGAAAAAGAAATCGTAAGTAAATTAATTTTAATCTATTTGATGTAAAAAAAAAACACATACGCACGGCACGGTCATACGCGTCCAAGACGAATAAGGAGCTATGCTTGAACAGCGAATTGTCAGTTACGGGAAGCGTTGTATTGCTTTTCATTACGTGTGCTCGCTGGGTATACCTTTGTACACATGCATACACGTATATACGTATGTCCACCGAGAGTTGTGGGCAAACGTAGCGCTCACGCGGACCACCGGCGTAGTCGCAATTAGTAAGTTGAATCTCCCGGTTATATACACGCATGTGTGCCGAGAGAGACAGGAAGAGAGCTCTCCTTCACTCTCTCTCTCTCTCTCTCTATCCTTCAGTTCACTTACCGATCCTGATCTTTCTCGCTCCTGCTCTTTTGCTGGCTCAAGAGAGAGAGAGAGAGAGAGAGAGAGAGAGAGAGAGTGAGAGAGCGGGAGGGGGCAGTCGAGAGTTCTTTCTCTCTCTTGTTTTAGAATTAATGATCTATAAGAAGAAACGCGGTAACGACCGCAAGGGCCTCTCGAGCATCTTGAAAACTATCCTTCTCTTAGCTGGTAATTAGGTATACGTATATACATATACATATACAGATACATATATATATATATATATATATATACGCGCACGCTCGTGCATAATGTATGTACCAATTTAAGCGGAGAATCACGCTGTACATTCATGCAAGCATTTATATAAATGTATACGCACGAGGGAAAGAACTCATCTGCGCCCAGAGCTGTCATTTCCGTGGAAAGTAAAACCTGGTCTACAAGAAATTTTGGCCCGGCCACGCGCGAGGGGACTGAAGAAGGAAATAATATCGCGGGGTTGGATAAGATTTCAATCAAGATACATCGCCGATCGATGTATCTACTGTCATACATATATATATATATATATATATATATATATATATATATATATATATATATATATATATATATATATATATATTAGGGTGTGCGGAAAAAAATCGATATTTTTTTTTTCGCTTGAATCCACCAAAAAAGGTGAATGAAG
This sequence comes from Ophion ellenae, assembly GCA_963210295.1. Taxonomy (NCBI): domain Eukaryota; kingdom Metazoa; phylum Arthropoda; class Insecta; order Hymenoptera; family Ichneumonidae; genus Ophion; species Ophion ellenae. The sequence goes on along the minus strand of OY723385.1, from coordinate 4,973,743 downwards.
GTAAAAAAATAAGAATCCTCGAAGGAGAGCCAAAAAAAAAATTATTTCGAACGGCGCGTTGCATTTGAATACTTTCCATAAGAATAACACAGGAAAATATTAGCACTTCTAAACGTCGTAGTAAAACTCTTGAGAAAAAAATCTCGCAAAAATGTCATTAAGATTGTCTTTTTTTTCGCAAAATTTACCGCTTTTTGGGAATTTTTTTGTGAAGAAAGTATACAACGGAAAACTTGTGAAACTTGGCATATAGTTTTATTGATCTGTTTAGAACATACAAAAAATTTTTTAAACAATTTCATCAAAAAATCCGTCTCCCAGCCCCCTCGACGCGCGATGGTGCTTTTTTGATGGTGTGCACGATTTCTCAAAAACTATTCAACCGATTGCCTTCAAATTTGGACAGAATGCTCAGCTGACATTCTTTTATCGTTTGATGAAGCAAAAAAGCAATACGTTTAATAGTTTTTTATTTATAACAAAAAATCGATCAATTTTTTTCGAAAAATCGATACTTCAAGTTCAAAACGTCACCAAATCGTCAATTTTTTTTCCCTTCATCGAACGATAGCTATATGTGTCTAAAGTAAAATGCTTTTTGGGTTTTTGTTGCAGGATGAACGTGAAGGCTGTAATCGTGCACACAATCAAAAAAGGACCATCGCGCGTCGAGGGGGGTGGGAGGCGGATTTTTTTATGAAATTGTTTAAAAAATTTTTTGTATGTAGTAAACAGATCAATAAAACTATATGCCAAGTTTCACAAGTTTTCCGTTGTATACTTTCTTCACAAAAAAATTCCCAAAAAGCGGTAAATTTTGCGAAAAAAAAAGACAATCCCCCCTTAAGATATTCTGATAGAGAGTTGAATTCCCTACAAAAAAAGTTCCCACGAACAATTAGCTTAGAAGAACCGTTCAAGTGGTATCGCTGTCTGAAATTAAATTTTATTATTTAAGCGACGTGCGCGCCATAGCACACGCTGCCACCTGGCGGCAGCATGCGATAGCTCGTAGTGCAAAATTACAAGCTTCACACTAGCGCCACGTACGGGAAACCGCGACGTTTTCCCCGCATTTTGGCCCTAAATCAAGATCCGTCACTGCTACAAAATTTCATTCGTTATTGCGAAGTGAATCCTGTAGTAGGGGAGGCTGCCTCGAAAAAATTAGCTAGTCACTTGTGGTACTTTAACGAGAAAATTGTTGCTTTGTCGTTTTTCGACAATGCTGTGCCGATAGGTGTGAAGGTAAAAATGGTACAAGCTCTGCAATCTCGAGAAAAATTCAAAAATCCTTCCGAGTGAGTAATTGTTGAAAAAAATGATTGCGAAATGTTGCTGAAAAAAGTACATAGAACTCCAGAAGTATGCAAGTGGAAACTAGAACTGATTTACATTTATTACCTCCAACTGAGCTGTAGATTGATGACACGATGGAATGCTTTGAATGAAAACAATTTTTTTTTTCCGAAAAATGATTTTTTTTTCGGAGTTCTGGTTGCCCCCGCAAGAGTTCTGTTAAATAGCTCTACAACTTTTTTTGATCGGACAAATATTTAGAACGGTACACTCCAGAAAGTTTTATGAAGTTGCCCCCGCCCCCCTGACGGAAAAAAATCGTAACTAAGAACCGAAGTTTCAAGGAAAAGTACATAGAACTCCCGAACTATGCGAGTGGCAACTAGAACTGATTTTCATTCGTTACCTCCAGGGGCCATTCATAAAACACGTGACGCAATTTTTATCAATATTCGACCCCCCTCCCCCCTCTGTGACGTTTCGTGACGGGTGCTGGTGCCACCCCCCCCCCACTGCCGCTCCTGAAAATTACGTGACATGGAGCCCGACCCCCCCCCCCACGGCCGCTCTTGTTTTTCCTTCAACAAAAAGAAGCAAGTAAAATACTAAAACCATTGTAATAAGCTATTTCAGAACGAACAATTTATATTGTTTACTTTAAGTAAATATGTATGTAATATATAAAAACGTATAATTTATACGTGGGGTCGTCCATTAAGGCCTTAGGCCACTCTAGAGGCCGAAAAAATAGGCTTTATGGGGATTATTTTTCAGAAAAACTACAAAATAAATTGAGATTACAAAAAAGGGTGTTTATCATACATACACTGTAAAAAATGATATGAAATTTACAATACATTTAAGATACAAAGGAATTGAATTTTACGAACTGAGTAGATGAAATTAACTTTAAAACACTTGTACCGTAAATTTAAAACAGGAACATGAAATTCTAACGTGGATATAGAATTTAATAGATGCAACATGGAATTTCAAAGACAAGTTTGTAAATTTGCGGGAAATGTATTGTATTAACCCGTGTCTTCAATTGAAAATTACTACAGATGTAAAATAAATAAACTATAAAAAACAGAGTATTGAAAATACAAAACAAGTTTGAAATTTATTTACGGCTGCCTGAAAAATATAATACATGTGGAACTGAATTGGAAATGGAAAGTATCTCGATTGTACCCCTATCTGATATTATTTCTCATCGACGCTGAGTTAAGTATAAGACAAATCTTTAGGAATATCGATGATATACTTCTCAGAATAATACCATCCAGTACATGAATACTGTGATTCGATTCAGAAGTTTCCAAGACAAAAGCCACTGAGATTAACAATTGTATGTCAAAAACAAATCACAGGTAAGTTGAATTTAATGTGTTCGTATATTAATATTGAAGAAACATTTTATGATTTTCATAATTGTTGACCCGGACGATATCTCAAAGTCACATGAATTTCAAATACATGCGTGCAGTGGACAGAGATGGGCGCGCGGTCGGTGTGCGGGCTCGCCGGTCACTGAAGTTAAGCAGCATTGGGCGCGGCCAGTACTTGGAGCGGTGACCGTTTGCCCGTGCACTGGTTTGCGCGTCAACCTCTGAGTGAGAAACAGTTTGTCTGAGTTTCTGATTGATGGTGATACAACTGAAACTCAACCGAATATGGCCGCCTGTATCGGCCCAGGTTTTCCGCAGTTTCCCTGGGCCTTCGTGCAAATGCGATACAGTAGTGCATTAGGAAAGAGTGGATGCGGTCAATACTCTGGGGGGGCGCTGGAAGGAATGTAGGGAACTCTGGAAGGATTGTGAATGATGGAAGGAATAAAGGAGAGAGGATGATAAAAGGAGAAGGCCCTGTGCCTCTGAGGAATACATATATAAAGAAAAAAAAATGCATACGTGCAGTGGTTTCACTGCATTTACATTTTATTATTTAAGTATTCAATATTAATTATGGGATAAAGCTACGAAAAAATCATATACACAAGTATCACGAAAGCATCATACAGTATATGAATTGAGTGGTCTTAATTTGATAATTTTTACATAAAAACGTATTGCAATTATCAATTTCTGAAATAAACTTAATACTTAGGATCAGTAATTTTAATACACACCCGTATATTAATATTAGCAAATGGTTATTAAATTTAATATACACTTGTATATCAAATGGTTCTTGATTTCAATATACTTGGATGTGATTATTTCTTTACACGTGCATTATTTTTCAAACGCCCAAGTATATTAATATTACGGAACTACACTTTCATTTTTTAAATAACCTGTTTGGAATTTTCAAAATCGTATCTGAAATTTCATAAGCGGTATCCGTATAAAAACTTCCTACACTTGTATATTAATTTTCATACAGAAATTTTTTACAGTGTATCAGTGACTGTATACAATAATTTTTCTGAAGCGATTAATTTCAAAATGGCGGCCGTGCAGCGTTTATCTCAACACTGCGTTTTTTAAGTTGGCCAGAAACATAAGTCAGACAATTTTCAACCGATTCACTTGAAATGTTGAATATATGTTGAAAAATACATTGTTTATGGAAGTACGTAGGATTTTTTTCATATTGCATAGTTCATTTGTTATTAACAATTATCTGACGAAATTTTACACTTTCCAAAAATTTGCCTCAAAAATCGTCAGATAATTTTTAGTAACAAATGAATTATGCAATATAAAAAAAATCCTACGTACTTCCATAAACAATGTATTTTTCAAGATATATTCAACATTTCAAGTGAATCGGTTGAAAATTGAGTTATGTTTCCGGCCAACTTAAAAAATGCAGTTTCGAGATAAACGCTGCACAGCCGCCATTTCGAAATAAATCGCTTCAAAAAATTATTGTATACAGTCACCGATATGTATGATAAACACCCTTTTTGTAATCTCGATTTATTTTGTAGTTTTTCTGAAGAAAAATCCGCAAAAAGCCTATTTTTTCGGCGTCTAGAGTGGCCTAAGGCCTTAGTGGACGACCCCACGTACATTAATAATAAATAATTTGATAATCTTTTATCACGATGCACCTAGAATGCAATGTGTTCCCGAGGATGTTTCAGGTGAGTCTCAATCGATACCAGAGAAGTTGCGACTTCCTCGTAGTCGGAAATTTGGGTGGGCAGTACAGAAAATTTTCAGCGTCTCAGTATCACCCTTTTTCAGATTTAATATACTTATAGCGTCTCGTGACTTTTGCTCGACCCCCCTCCCATCACCCTGTGACAAAGTGTGACGATTTGCCTGCCCCCCCGCCCCTCACGGCGTCACGTGATTTATGAATGGCCCCCCAACTGAGCAGTAGATTGACGGCACGATGGAATGCTCGGAGTGAAACCAATTTTTTATTTCGGAAAAATGAATTTTTTTCGGAAAGATGAATTTTTTTCGGATTTCTGGTTGCCCCCTCAAGAGTTGTGTTAAATAGCTTTACAACTTTTTTTTATCAGACAAATATTTACAACGGTAATCCAGAACGTTTTACGAACTTGCCCCCGCCCCCTGACGAAAAAAAAAATCGTAACTAAGAACCGAAGTATCGATGAAAAGTACATAGAACTCCAGAACTATGCGAGTGGCAACTAGAACTGATTTTCATTTATTACCTCCAACTGAGCTGTAGATTGATGGCACGATGGAATGCTTTGAGTGAAATCAATTTTTTTTTTCGGAAAAATCAATTTTTTTCCGGAGTTCTGGTTGCCCCCGCAAGAGTTCTGTTAAATAGCTTTACAACTTTTCTTGATCAGACTAATATTTTCAACGGTACACTCGAGAACGTTTTATGAACGTGACCCCCACCCCCCTGACGGAAAAAAATTGTAACTAAGAACCGAAGTATCAATGAAAAGTACATAGAACTCCAGAACTATGCAAGTGACATCTAGAACTGATTTTCATTTATTACCTTCAACTGAGCAGTAGATTGATGCCACGATGGAAAGCTTTGAGTGGAACAGAATTTTTTTTTTCGGAAAAATGATTTTTTTTCGGAAAAATGAATTTTTTTCGGACTTCTGGTTGCCCCCTCAAGAGTTCTGTTGAATAGCTTAACAACTTTTTTTGATCAGACAAATATTTACAACGGTACACTCGAGAACGTTTTATGAACTTGCCGCCCACCCCCCTGGCGGAAAAAAATCATAACTAAGAACCGAAGTATCAATGAAACGTACATAGAACTCTAGAACTATGCGAGTGGCAACTAGAACTGATTTTTATTTATTACCTCCAACTGAGCAGTAGATTGATGGCACGATGGAATGCTTTGAGTGAAACCAAATTTTTTATTTGGGAAAAATGAATTTTTTTTCGGAGTTCTGGTTGCCCCGCAAGAGTTCTGTCCAATAGCTTTACAACTATTTTTGATCAGACAAATATTTACAACGGTACACTTGAGAAAGTTTTATGAAGTTGCCCCCCACCCCCTTGACGGAATAAAAATCGCAACTAAGAACCGAACTATCGATGAAAAGTACATAGAACTCCAGAACTATACAAGTGGCAACTAGAACTGATTTTCATTTATTACCTCCAACTGAGCTGTAGATTGATGGCACGATGGAATGCTTTGAGTGAAAACAAATTTTTTTTTCGGAAAAATGAATTTTTTTTTCGGAGTTCTGGTTGCCCCCGCGACCGTTCTGTTAAATAGCATTGCAACTTTTTTTGATCGGACAAATATTTAGAACGGTACACTGCAGAAAGTTTGCCGAAGTGGCCCCCCACACCCCCTGACGGAAAAAAATCGTAACTAAGGACCGAACTAGGGATGAAAAGTACATAGAACTCCAGAACTATGCAAGTGGCAACTGAAACTGATTTTCATTTATTACCTCCAACTGAGCAGTAGATTGATGACACGATGGAATGCTTTGAGTGAAACCAAATTTTTTTTTTCGGAGTTCTGGTTGCCCCCGCAAGAGTTCTGTTAAATAGCTTTACAACTTTCTTTGATCAGACAAATATTTACAACGGTACACTTGAGAACGTTTTATGAAGTTGCCCCCCACCCCCCTGACGGAAAAAAATCGTAACTAAGGACCGAAATATCGATGAAAAGTACATAGAACTCCAGAACTATGCAAGTGGCAACTAGAACTGATTTTCATTTATTACCTTCAACTGAGCTGTAGATTGATGGCACGATGGAATGCTTTCAGTGAAAACAAATTTTTTGTTTCGCAAAAATGAATTTTTTCGGAGTTCTGGTTGCCCCCGAAAGAGTTCTGTTAAGTAGCTTTACAACTTTTTTTGATCGGACAAATATTTAGAACCGTACACTCCAGAAAGATTTATCTAGTTTCCCCCCACCCCCCTGGCGGAAAAAAATCGTAACTAAGAACCGAAGTATCAATGAAAAGTACATAGAACTCCAGAACTATGCAAGAGGCAGCTAGAACTCATTTACATTTATAACCTTCAACTGAGCAGTAGATTGATGGCACGATGGAATGCTTTGAGTGAAACGAAATTTTTTTTTTCGGAAAGATGAATTTTTTTCGGAGTTCTGGTTGCCCCCGCAAGAGTTCTGTTAAATAGCTTTACAACTTTTTTTGATCAGACAAATATTTACAACGGTACACTTGAGAAAGTTTTATGAACTTGCCCCCCACCCCCCTGACGGAAAAAAATCGTAACTAAGAACCGAAGTATCAATGAAAAGTACATAGAACTCCAGAACTATGCAAGTGGTGACTAGAACTGATTTTCATTTATTACCTCCAACTGAGCAGTAGATTGATGGCACGATGGAATGCTTTGAGTGAAACCAAATTTTTTATTTGGGAAAAATGAATTTTTTTTCGGAGTTCTGGTTGCCCCGCAAGAGTTCTGTCCAATAGCTTTACAACTTTTTTTGATCAGACACATATTTACAACGGTACACTTGAGAAAGTTTTATGAAGTTGCCCCCCACCCCCTTGACGGAATAAAAATCGCAACTAAGAACCGAACTATCGATGAAAAGTACATAGAACTCCAGAACTATACAAGTGGCAACTAGAACTGATTTTCATTTATTACCTCCAACTGAGCTGTAGATTGATGGCACGATGGAATGCTTTGAGTGAAAACAAATTTTTTTTTCGGAAAAATGAATTTTTTTTTTCGGAGTTCTGGTTGCCCCCGCGAGAGATCTGTTAAATAGCTTTGCAACTTTTTTTGATCGGACAAATATTTAGAACCGTACACTCCAGAAAGATTTATCTAGTTTCCCCCCACCCCCCTGGCGGAAAAAAATCGTAACTAAGAACCGAAGTATCAATGAAAAGTACATAGAACTCCAGAACTATGCAAGTGGCAGCTAGAACTGATTTACATTTATTACCTTCAACTGAGCAGTACATTGATGGCACGATGGAATGCTTTGAGTGAAACCAAATTTTTTTTTTCGGAAAAATGAATTTTTTTTCGGAGTTCTGGTTACCCCCGCAAGAGTTCTGTGAAATAGCTTAACAACTTTTTTTGATCAGACAAATATTTACAACGGTACACTTGAGAAAGTTTTATGAACTTGCCCCCCACCCCCCTGACGGAAAAAAATCGTAACTAAGAACCGAAGTATCAATGAAAAGTACATAGAACTCCAGAACTATGCAAGTGGTGACTAGAACTGATTTTCATTTATTACCTCCAACTGAGCAGTAGATTGATGGCACGATGGAATGCTTTGAGTGAAACCAAATTTTTTTTTTTCGAAAAATGAATTTTTTTCGGAGTTCTGGTTGCCCCCGCGAGAATTCTGTTAAATAGCTTTGCAACTTTTTTTGATCGGACAAATATTTAAAACGATACACTCCAGAAAGTTTTATGAAGTTGCCCCACACCCCCCTGACGGAAAAAAATCGTAACTACGAACCGAACTATGGATGAAAAGGACATAGAACTCCAGAACTATGCGAGTGGCAACTAGAACTGATTTTCATTTATTACCTTCAACTGAGCAGTTGATGAGATTGATGCCACGATGGAAAGCTTTGAGTGGAACCAAATTTTTCATTTCGGAAAAATGAATTTTTTTCGGAAAAATGAATTTTTTTCGGACTTCTGGTTGCCCCCTCAAGAGTTCTGATATCTAGCTTAACAACTTTTTTTGATCACCGAAAAAAATCATAACTAAGAACCGAAGTATCAATGAAACGTACATCGAACTCCAGAACTATGCGAGTGGCCACTAGAACTGATTTTTATTTATTACCTCCAACTGAGCAGTAGATTGATGGCACGATGGAATGCTTTGTGTGAAACCAAATTTTTTTTCGGAAAAATGAATTTTTTTTCGGAGTTCTGGTTGCCCCCGCAAGAGTTCTGTTAAATAGCTTTACAACTTTTCTTGATCGGACAAATATTTAGAACGGTACACTCGAGAACGGTTTATGAACTTGCCCCCCACCCCCTGACGGAAAAAAATCGTAACTAAGAACCGAAGTATCAATGAAACGTACATAGAACTCCAGAACCATGCAAGTGGCAACTAGAACTGATTTTCATTTATTACCTCCAACTGAGCAGTAGATTGATGGCACGATGGAATGCTTTGTGTGAAACCAAATTTTTTTTCGGAAAAATGAATTTTTTTTCGGAGTTCTGGTTGCCCCCGCAAGAGTTCTGTTAAATAGCTTTACAACTTTCTTTGATGAGACAAATATTTACACCGGTACACTTGAGAACGTTTTATGAAGTTGCCCCCCACCCCCCTGGCGGAAAAAAATCGTAACTAAGAACCGAAGTATCAATGAAAAGTACATAGAACTCCAGAACTATGCAAGTGGCAGCTAGACCTGATTTTCATTTATTACCTTCAACTGAGCTGTAGATTGATGGCACGATGGAATGCTTTCAGTAAAACAAATTTTTTTTTCGGAAAAATGAATTTTTTTCGGAGTTCTGGTCGCCCCCGAAAGAGTTCTGTTAAGTAGCTTTACAACTTTTTTGATCGGATAAATATTTAGAACCGTACACTCCAGAAAGATTTACCTAGTTTCCCCCCACCCCCCTGGCGGAAAAAAAACGTAACTAAGAACCGAACTAGGGACGAAAAGTACATAGAACTCCAGAACTATGCAAGTGGCAACTGAAACTGATTTTCATTTATTACCTCCAACTGAGCAGTAGATTGATGACACGATGGAATGCGTTGAGTGAAACCAAATTCTTTTTTCGGCGTTCTGGTTGCCCCCGAAAGAGTTCTGTTAAGTAGCTTTACAACTTTTTTTGATCGGACAAATATTTAGAACCGTACACTCCAGAAAGATTTATCTAGTTTCCCCCCACCCCCCTGGCGGAAAAAAATCGTAACTAAGAACCGAAGTATCAATGAAAAGTACATAGAACTCCAGAACTATGCAAGTGGCAGCTAGAACTGATTTACATTTATTACCTTCGACTGAGCAGTAGATTGATGGCACGACGGAATGCTTTGTGTGAAACCAAATTTTTTTTCGGAAAAATGAATTTTTTTTCGGAGTTCTGGTTGCCCCCGCAAGAGTTCTGTTCAATAGCTTTACAACTTTTCTTGATCGGACAAATATTTAGAACGGTACACTCGAGAACGTTTTATGAACTTGCCCCCCACCCCCTGACGGAAAAAAATCGTAACTAAGAACCGAAGTATCAATGAAACGTACATAGAACTCCAGAACCATGCAAGTGGCAACTAGAACTGATTTTCATTTATTACCTCCAACTGAGCAGTAGATTGATGACAGGATGGAATGCTTTGAGTGAAACCAATTTTTTTTTCGGAGTTCTGGTTGCCCCCGCAAGAGTTCTGTTAAATAGCTTTACAACTTTCTTTGATGAGACAAATATTTACAACGGTACACTTGAGAACGTTTTATGAAGTTGCCCCCCACCCCCTGACGGAAAAAAATCGTAACTAAGAACCGAAGTATTCACTCAAAGCATTCCATCGTGCCATCAATCTACTGCTCAGTTGGAGGTAATAAATAAAAATCAGTTCTAGTTGCCACTCGCATAGTTCTGGAGTTCTATGTACGTTTCATTGATACTTCGGTTCTTGGTTATGATTTTTTTCCGTCAGGGGGGTGGGGGTCACGTTCATAAAACGTTCTCGAGTGTACCGTTGTAAATATTAGTCTGATCAAAAAAAGTTCTAAAGCTATTTAACAGAACTCTTGCGGGGGCAACCAGAACTCTGAAAAAAAATTCATTTTTCCGAAAAAAAATTTGGTTTCACACAAAGCATTCCATCGTGCCATCAATCTACTGCTCAGTTGGAGGTAATAAATGAAAATCAGTTCTAGTTGCCACTTGCATGGTTCTGGAGTTTTATGTACGTTTCATTGATACTTCGGTTCTTAGTTACGATTTTTTTCCGTCAGGGGGTGGGGGGCAACTTCATAAAACGTTCTCAAGTGTACCGTTGTAAATATTTGTCTCATCAAAGAAAGTTGTAAAGCTATTTAACAGAACTCTTGCGGGGGCAACCAGAACTCCGAAAAAAAAATTGGTTTCACTCAAAGCATTCCATCCTGTCATCAATCTACTGCTCAGTTGGAGGTAATAAATGAAAATCAGTTCTAGTTGCCACTTGCATGGTTCTGGAGTTCTATGTACGTTTCATTGATACTTCGGTTCTTAGTTACGATTTTTTTCCGTCAGGGGGTGGGGGGCAAGTTCATAAAACGTTCTCGAGTGTACCGTTCTAAATATTTGTCCGATCAAGAAAAGTTGTAAAGCTATTGAACAGAACTCTTGCGGGGGCAACCAGAACTCCGAAAAAAAATTCATTTTTCCGAAAAAAAATTTGGTTTCACACAAAGCATTCCGTCGTGCCATCAATCTACTGCTCAGTCGAAGGTAATAAATGTAAATCAGTTCTAGCTGCCACTTGCATAGTTCTGGAGTTCTATGTACTTTTCATTGATACTTCGGTTCTTAGTTACGATTTTTTTCCGCCAGGGGGGTGGGGGGAAACTAGATAAATCTTTCTGGAGTGTACGGTTCTAAATATTTGTCCGATCAAAAAAAGTTGTAAAGCTACTTAACAGAACTCTTTCGGGGGCAACCAGAACGCCGAAAAAAGAATTTGGTTTCACTCAACGCATTCCATCGTGTCATCAATCTACTGCTCAGTTGGAGGTAATAAATGAAAATCAGTTTCAGTTGCCACTTGCATAGTTCTGGAGTTCTATGTACTTTTCGTCCCTAGTTCGGTTCTTAGTTACGATTTTTTTCCGCCAGGGGGGTGGGGGGAAACTAGGTAAATCTTTCTGGAGTGTACGGTTCTAAATATTTATCCGATCAAAAAAGTTGTAAAGCTACTTAACAGAACTCTTTCGGGGGCGACCAGAACTCCGAAAAAAATTCATTTTTCCGACAAAAAAAATTTGTTTTACTGAAAGCATTCCATCGTGCCATCAATCTACAGCTCAGTTGGAGGAAATAAATGAAAATCAGGTCTAGCTGCCACTTGCATAGTTCTGGAGTTCTATGTACTTTTCATTGATACTTCGGTTCTTAGTTACGATTTTTTTCCGCCAGGGGGGTGGGGGGCAACTTCATAAAACGTTCTCAAGTGTACCGGTGTAAATATTTGTCTCATCAAAGAAAGTTGTAAAGCTATTTAACAGAACTCTTGCGGGGGCAACCAGAACTCCGAAAAAAAATTCATTTTTCCGAAAAAAAATTTGGTTTCACACAAAGCATTCCATCGTGCCATCAATCTACTGCTCAGTTGGAGGTAATAAATGAAAATCAGTTCTAGTTGCCACTTGCATGGTTCTGGAGTTCTATGTACGTTTCATTGATACTTCGGTTCTTAGTTACGATTTTTTTCCGTCAGGGGGTGGGGGGCAAGTTCATAAACCGTTCTCGAGTGTACCGTTCTAAATATTTGTCCGATCAAGAAAAGTTGTAAAGCTATTTAACAGAACTCTTGCGGGGGCAACCAGAACTCCGAAAAAAAATTCATTTTTCCGAAAAAAAAATTGGTTTCACACAAAGCATTCCATCGTGCCATCAATCTACTGCTCAGTTGGAGGTAATAAATAAAAATCAGTTCTAGTTGCCACTCGCATAGTTCTGGAGTTCGATGTACGTGTCATTGATACTTCGGTTCTTAGTTATGATTTTTTTCGGTGATCAAAAAAAGTTGTTAAGCTAGATATCAGAACTCTTGAGGGGGCAACCAGAAGTCCGAAAAAAATTCATTTTTCCGAAAAAAATTCATTTTTCCGAAATGAAAAATTTGGTTCCACTCAAAGCTTTCCATCGTGGCATCAATCTCATCAACTGCTCAGTTGAAGGTAATAAATGAAAATCAGTTCTAGTTGCCACTCGCATAGTTCTGGAGTTCTATGTCCTTTTCATCCATAGTTCGGTTCGTAGTTACGATTTTTTTCCGTCAGGGGGGTGTGGGGCAACTTCATAAAACTTTCTGGAGTGTATCGTTTTAAATATTTGTCCGATCAAAAAAAGTTGCAAAGCTATTTAACAGAATTCTCGCGGGGGCAACCAGAACTCCGAAAAAAATTCATTTTTCGAAAAAAAAAAATTTGGTTTCACTCAAAGCATTCCATCGTGCCATCAATCTACTGCTCAGTTGGAGGTAATAAATGAAAATCAGTTCTAGTCACCACTTGCATAGTTCTGGAGTTCTATGTACTTTTCATTGATACCAGAAACCAAATTTTTTATTTGGGAAAAATGAATTTTTTTTCGGAGTTCTGGTTGCCCCGCAAGAGTTCTGTCCAATAGCTTTACAACTATTTTTGATCAGACACATATTTACAACGGTACACTTGAGAAAGTTTTATGAAGTTGCCCCCCACCCCCTTGACGGAATAAAAATCGCAACTAAGAATCGAACTATCGATGAAGAGTACATAGAACTCCAGAACTATACAAGTGGCAACTAGAACTGATTTTCATTTATTACCTCCAACTGAGCTGTAGATTGATGGCACGATGGAATGCTTTGAGTGAAAACAAATTTTTTTTTCGGAAAAATGAATTTTTTTTTTCGGAGTTCTGGTTGCCCCCGAAAGAGTTCTGTTAAGTAGCTTTACAACTTTTTTGATCGGACAAATATTTAGAACCGTACACTCCAGAAAGATTTATCTAGTTTCCCGCCACCCCCCTGGCGGAAAAAAATCGTAACTAAGAACCGAAGTATCAATGAAAAGTACATAGAACTCCAGAACTATGCAAGTGGCAGCTAGAACTGATTTACATTTATTACCTTCAACTGAGCAGTACATTGATGGCACGATGGAATGCTTTGAGTGAAACCAAATTTTTTTTTTCGGAAAAATGAATTTTTTTTCGGAGTTCTGGTTACCCCCGCAAGAGTTCTGTGAAATAGCTTAACAACTTTTTTTGATCAGACAAATATTTACACCGGTACACTTGAGAACGTTTTATCAAGTTGCCCCCCACCCCCCTGACGGAAAAAAATCGTAACTAAGGACCGAAATATCGATGAAAAGTACATAGAACTCCAGAACTATGCAAGTGGCAACTAGAACTGATTTTCATTTATTACCTTCAATTGAGCTGTAGATTGATGGCACGATGGAATGCTTTCAGTGAAAACAAATTTTTTTTTTTCGCAAAAATGAATTTTTTCGGAGTTCTGGTTGCCCCCGAAAGAGTTCTGTTAAGTAGCTTTACAACTTTTTTTGATCGGACAAATATTTAGAACCGTACACTCCAGAAAGAATTATCTAGTTTCCCCCCACCCCCCTGGCGGAAAAAAATCGTAACTAAGAACCGAAGTATCAATGAAAAGTACATAGAACTCCAGAACTATGCAAGTGGCAGCTAGAACTGATTTACATTTATTACCTTCAACTGAGCAGTACATTGATGGCACGATGGAATGCTTTGAGTGAAACCAAATTTTTTTTTTCGGAAAAATGAATTTTTTTTCGGAGTTCTGGTTACCTCCGCAAGAGTTCTGTGAAATAGCTTAACAACTTTTTTTGATCAGACAAATATTTACAACGGTACACTTGAGAAAGTTTTATGAACTTGCCCCCCACCCCCCTGACGGAAAAAAATCGTAACTAAGAACCGAAGTATCAATGAAAAGTACATAGAACTCCAGAACTATGCAAGTGGTGACTAGAACTGATTTTCATTTATTACCTCCAACTGAGCAGTAGATTGATGGCACGATGGAATGCTTTGAGTGAAACCAAATTTTTTTTTTTCGAAAAATGAATTTTTTTCGGAGTTCTGGTTGCCCCCGCGAGAATTCTGTTAAATAGCTTTGCAACTTTTTTTGATCGGACAAATATTTAAAACGATACACTCCAGAAAGTTTTATGAAGTTGCCCCACACCCCCCTGACGGAAAAAAATCGTAACTACGAACCGAACTATGGATGAAAAGGACATAGAACTCCAGAACTATGCGAGTGGCAACTAGAACTGATTTTCATTTATTACCTTCGACTGAGCAGTAGATTGATGCCACGATGGAAGGCTTTGAGTGGAACCAAATTTTTCATTTCGGAAAAATGAATTTTTTTCGGAAAAATGAATTTTTTTCGGACTTCTGGTTGCCCCCTCAAGAGTTCTGATATCTAGCTTAACAACTTTTTTTGATCAGACAAATATTTACAACGGTACACTCGAGAACGTTTTAGGAACTTGCCGCCCACCCCCCTGACCGAAAAAAATCATAACTAAGAACCGAAGTATCAATGAAACGTACATAGAACTCCAGAACTATGCAAGTGGCAACTGAAACTGATTTTCATTTATTACCTCCAACTGAGCAGTAGATTGATGGCACGATGGAATGCTTTGTGTGAAACCAAATTTTTTTTCGGAAAAATGAATTTTTTTTCGGAGTTCTGGTTGCCCCCGCAAGAGTTCTGTTAAATAGCTTTACAACTTTTCTTGATCGGACAAATATTTAGAACGGTACACTCGAGAACGTTTTATGAACTTGCCCCCCACCCCCTGACGGAAAAAAATCGTAACTAAGAACCGAAGTATTAATGAAACCTACATAGAACTCCAGAACCATGCAAGTGGCAACTAGAACTGATTTTCATTTATTACCTCCAACTGAGCAGTAGATTGATGACAGGATGGAATGCTTTGAGTGAAACCAAATTTTTTTTCGGAAAAATGAATTTTTTTTCGAAGTTCTGGTTGCCCCCGCAAGAGTTCTGTTAAGTAGCTTTACAACTTTTTTTGATCGGACAAATATTTAGAACCGTACACTCCAGAAAGATTTATCTAGTTTCCCCCCACCCCCCTGGCGGAAAAAAATCGTAACTAAGAACCGAACTAGGGACGAAAAGCACATAGAACTCCAGAACAATGCAAGTGGCAACTGAAACTGATTTTCATTTATTACCTCCAACTGAGCAGTAGATTGATGGCACGATGGAATGCTTTGTGTGAAACCAAATTTTTTTTCGGAAAAATGAATTTTTTTTCGGAGTTCTGGATGCCCCCGCAACAGTTCTGTTAAGTAGCTTTACAACTTTTTTTGATCGGACAAATATTTAGAACCGTACACTCCAGAAAGATTTATCTAGTTTCCCCCCGCCCCCCTGGCGGAAAAAAATCGTAACTAAGAACCGAAGTATCAATGAAAAGTACATAGAACTCCAGAACTATGCAAGTGGCAGCTAGAACGGATTTACATTTATTACCTTCGACTGAGCAGTAGATTGATGGCACGATGGAATGCTTTGTGTGAAACCAAATTTTTTTTCGGAAAAATGAATTTTTTTTCGGAGTTCTGGTTGCCCCCGCAAGAGTTCTGTTCAATAGCTTTACAACTTTTCTTGATCGGACAAATATTTAGAACGGTACACTCGAGAACGTTTTATGAACTTGCCCCCCACCCCCTGACGGAAAAAAATCGTAACTAAGAACCGAAGTATCAATGAAACGTACATAGAACTCCAGAACCATGCAAGTGGCAACTAGAACTGATTTTCATTTATTACCTCCAACTGAGCAGTAGATTGATGACAGGATGGAATGCTTTGAGTGAAACCAAATTTTTTTTCGGAGTTCTGGTTGCCCCCGCAAGAGTTCTGTTAAATAGCTTTACAACTTTCTTTGATGAGACAAATATTTACAACGGTACACTTGAGAAAGTTTTATGAACTTGCCCCCCACCCCCCTGACGGAAAAAAATCGTAACTAAGAACCGAAGTATCAATGAAAAGTACATAGAACTCCATAACTATGCAAGTGGTGACTAGAACTGATTTTCATTTATTACCTCCAACTGAGCAGTAGATTGTCGGCACGATGGAATGCTTTGAGTGAAACCAAATTTTTTTTTTTCGAAAAATGAATTTTTTTCGGAGTTCTGGTTGCCCCCGCGAGAATTCTGTTAAATAGCTTTGCAACTTTTTTTGATCGGACAAATATTTAAAACGATACACTCCAGAAAGTTGTATGAAGTTGCCCCACACCCCCCTGACGGAAAAAAATCGTAACTACGAACCGAACTATGGATGAAAAGGACATAGAACTCCAGAACTATGCGAGTGGCAACTAGAACTGATTTTCATTTATTACCTTCAACTGAGCAGTAGATTGATGCCACGATGGAAAGCTTTGAGTGGAACCAAATTTTTTTTTTCGGAAAAATGAATTTTTTTCGGAAAAATGAAATTTTTTCGGACTTCTGGTTGCCCCCTCAAGAGTTCTATTATCTAGCTTAACAACTTTTTTTGATCAGACAAATATTTACAACGGTACACTCGAGAACGTTTTAGGAACTTGCCGCCCACCCCCCTGACGGAAAAAAATCATAACTAAGAACCGAAGTATCAATGAAACGTACATAGAACTCCAGAACTATGCGAGTGGCAACTAGAACTGATTTTTATTTATTACCTCCAACTGAGCAGTAGATTGATGGCACGATGGAATGCTTTGAGTGAAACCAAATTTTTTATTTGGGAAAAATGAATTTTTTTTCGGAGTTCTGGTTGCCACGCAAGAGTTCTGTCCAATAGCTTTACAACTTTTTTTTATCAGACAAATATTTACAACGGTACACTTGAGAAAGTTTTATGAAGTTGCCCCCCACGCCCTGACGGAATAAAAATCGCAACTAAGAACCGAACTATCGATGACAAGTACATAGAACTCCAGAACTATACAAGTGGCAACTAGATTTGATTTTTATTTATTACCTCCAACTGAGCTGTAGATTGATGGCACGATGGAATGCTTTGAGTGAAAAAAAATTTTTTTTTCGGAAAAATGAATTTTTTCGGAGTTCTGGTTGCCCCCGAAAGAGTTCTGTTAAGTAGCTTTACAACTTTTTTGATCGGATAAATATTTAGAACCGTACACTCCAGAAAGATTTACCTAGTTTCCCCCCGCCCCCCTGGCGGAAAAAAATCGTAACTAAGAACCGAACTAGGGACGAAAAGTACATAGAACTCCAGAACTATGCAAGTGGCAACTGAAACTGATTTTCATTTATTACCTCCAACTGAGCAGTAGATTGATGACACGATGGAATGCGTTGAGTGAAACCAAATTCTTTTTTCGGCGTTCTGGTTGCCCCCGAAAGAGTTCTGTTAAGTAGATTTACAACTTTTTTTGATCGGACAAATATTTAGAACCGTACACTCCAGAAAGATTTATCTAGTTTCCCCCCACCCCCCTGGCGGAAAAAAATCGTAACTAAGAACCGAAGTATTAATGAAAAGTACATAGAACTCCAGAACTATGCAAGTGGCAGCTAGAACTGATTTACATTTATTACCTTCGACTGAGCAGTAGATTGATGGCATGGTGGAATGCTTTGTGTGAAACCAAATTTTTTTTCGGAAAAATGAATTTTTTTTCGGAGTTCTGGTTGCCCCCGCAAGAGTTCTGTTCAATAGCTTTACAACTTTTCTTGATCGGACAAATATTTAGAACGGTACACTCGAGAACGTTTTATGAACTTGCCCCCCACCCCCTGACGGAAAAAAATCGTAACTAAGAACCGAAGTATTAATGAAACGTACATAGAACTCCAGAACCATGCAAGTGGCAACTAGAACTGATTTTCATTTATTACCTCCAACTGAGCAGTAGATTGATGACAGGATGGAATGCTTTGAGTGAAACCAAATTTTTTTTCGGAAAAATGAATTTTTTTTCGGAGTTCTGGTTGCCCCCGCAAGAGTTCTGTTAAATAGCTTTACAACTTTCTTTGATGAGACAAATATTTACACCGGTACACTTGAGAACGTTTTATGAAGTTGCCCCCCACCCCCCTGACGGAAAAAAATCGTAACTAAGGACCGAAATATCGATGAAAAGTACATAGAACTCCAGAACTATGCAAGTGGCAACTAGAACTGATTTTCATTTATTACCTTCAATTGAGCTGTAGATTGATGGCACGATGGAATGCTTTCAGTGAAAACAAATTTTTTTTTTTCGCAAAAATGAATTTTTTCGGAGTTCTGGTTGCCCCCGAAAGAGTTCTTTTAAGTAGCTTTACAACTTTTTTGATCGGATAAATATTTAGAACCGTACACTCCAGAAAGATTTACCTAGTTTCCCCCCACCCCCCTGGCGGAAAAAAATCGTAACTAAGAACCGAACTAGGGACGAAAAGCACATAGAACTCCAGAACTATGCAAGTGGCAACTGAAACTGATTTTCATTTATTACCTCCAACTGAGCAGTAGATTGATGACACGATGGAATGCGTTGAGTGAAACCAAATTCTTTTTTCGGCGTTCTGGTTGCCCCCGAAAGAGTTCTGGTAAGTAGCTTTACAACTTTTTTTGATCGGACAAATATTTAGAACCGTACACTCCAGAAAGATTTATCTAGTTTCCCCCCGCCCCCCTGGCGGAAAAAAATCGTAACTAAGAACCGAAGTATCAATGAAAAGTACATAGAACTCCAGAACTATGCAAGTGGCAGCTAGAACTGATTTACATTTATTACCTTCGACTGAGCAGTAGATTGATGGCACGATGGAATGCTTTGTGTGAAACCAAATTTTTTTTCGGAAAAATGAATTTTTTTTCGGAGTTCTGGTTGCCCCCGCAAGAGTTCTGTTCAATAGCTTTACAACTTATCTTGATCGGACAAATATTTAGAACGGTACACTCGAGAACGTTTTATGAACTTGCCCCCCACCCCCTGACGGAAAAAAATCGTAACTAAGAACCGAAGTATCAATGAAACGTACATAGAACTCCAGAACCATGCAAGTGGCAACTAGAACTGATTTTCATTTATTACCTCCAACTGAGCAGTAGATTGATGACAGGATGGAATGCTTTGAGTGAAACCAAATTTTTTTTCGGAGTTCTGGTTGCCCCCGCAAGAGTTCTGTTAAATAGCTTTACAACTTTCTTTGATGAGACAAATATTTACAACGGTACACTTGAGAAAGTTTTATGAACTTGCCCCCCACCCCCCTGACGGAAAAAAATCGTAACTAAGAACCGAAGTATCAATGAAAAGTACATAGAACTCCATAACTATGCAAGTGGTGACTAGAACTGATTTTCATTTATTACCTCCAACTGAGCAGTAGATTGTCGGCACGATGGAATGCTTTGAGTGAAACCAAATTTTTTTTTTTCGAAAAATGAATTTTTTTCGGAGTTCTGGTTGCCCCCGCGAGAATTCTGTTAAATAGCTTTGCAACTTTTTTTGATCGGACAAATATTTAAAACGATACACTCCAGAAAGTTGTATGAAGTTGCCCCACACCCCCCTGACGGAAAAAAATCGTAACTACGAACCGAACTATGGATGAAAAGGACATAGAACTCCAGAACTATGCGAGTGGCAACTAGAACTGATTTTCATTTATTACCTTCAACTGAGCAGTAGATTGATGCCACGATGGAAAGCTTTGAGTGGAACCAAATTTTTTATTTCGGAAAAATGAATTTTTTTCGGAAAAATGAAATTTTTTCGGACTTCTGGTTGCCCCCTCAAGAGTTCTATTATCTAGCTTAACAACTTTTTTTGATCAGACAAATATTTACAACGGTACACTCGAGAACGTTTTAGGAACTTGCCGCCCACCCCCCTGACGGAAAAAAATCATAACTAAGAACCGAAGTATCAATGAAACGTACATAGAACTCCAGAACTATGCGAGTGGCAACTAGAACTGATTTTTATTTATTACCTCCAACTGAGCAGTAGATTGATGGCACGATGGAATGCTTTGAGTGAAACCAAATTTTTTATTTGGGAAAAATGAATTTTTTTTCGGAGTTCTGGTTGCCACGCAAGAGTTCTGTCCAATAGCTTTACAACTTTTTTTTATCAGACAAATATTTACAACGGTACACTTGAGAAAGTTTTATGAAGTTGCCCCCCACGCCCTGACGGAATAAAAATCGCAACTAAGAACCGAACTATCGATGAAAAGTACATAGAACTCCAGAACTATACAAGTGGCAACTAGATTTGATTTTTATTTATTACCTCCAACTGAGCTGTAGATTGATGGCACGATGGAATGCTTTGAGTGAGACCAAATTTTTTTTTCGGAAAAATGAATTTTTTTTTCGGAGTTCTGGTTGCCCCCGCAAGAGTTCTGTTAAATAGCTTTACAACTTTCTTTGATGAGACAAATATTTACAACGGTACACTTGAGAACGTTTTATGAAGTTGCCCCCCACCCCCCTGACGGAAAAAAATCGTAACTAAGGACCGAAATATCGATGAAAAGTACATAGAACTCCAGAACTATGCAAGTGGCAACTAGAACTGATTTTCATTTATTACCTTCAATTGAGCTGTAGATTGATGGCACGATGGAATGCTTTCAGTGAAAACAAATTTTTTTTTTCGCAAAAATGAATTTTTTCGGAGTTCTGGTTGCCCCCGAAAGAGTTCTGTTAAGTAGCTTTACAACTTTTTTTGATCGGACAAATATTTAGAACCGTACACTCCAGAAAGATTTATCTAGTTTCCCCCCACCCCCCTGGCGGAAAAAAATCGTAACTAAGAACCGAAGTATCAATGAAAAGTACATAGAACTCCAGAACTATGCAAGTGGCAGCTAGAACTGATTTACATTTATTACCTTCAACTGAGCAGTACATTGATGGCACGATGGAATGCTTTGAGTGAAACCAAATTTTTTTTTCGGAAAAATGAATTTTTTTAGGAGTTCTGGTTACCCCCGCAAGAGTTCTGTTAAATAGCTTAACAACTTTTTTTGATCAGACAAATATTTACAACGGTACACTTGAGAAAGTTTTATGAACTTGCCCCCCACCCCCCTGACGGAAAAAAATCGTAACTAAGAACCGAAGTATTAATGAAAAGTACATAGAACTCCATAACTATGCAAGTGGTGACTAGAACTGATTTTCATTTATTACCTCCAACTGAGCAGTAGATTGTCGGCACGATGGAATGCTTTTAGTGAAAACACATTTTTTTTTTCGCAAAAATGAATTTTTTCGGAGTTCTGGTTGCCCCCGAAAGAGTTCTGTTAAGTAGCTTTACAACTTTTTTTGATCGGACAAATATTTAGAACCGTACACTCCAGAAAGATTTATCTAGTTTCCCCCCACCCCCCTGGCGGAAAAAAATCGTAACTAAGAACCGAACTAGGGACGAAAAGCACATAGAACTCCAGAACTATGCAAGTGGCAACTGAAACTGATTTTCATTTATTACCTCCAACTGAGCAGTAGATTGATGACACGATGGAATGCGTTGAGTGAAACCAAATTCTTTTTTCGGCGTTCTGGTTGCCCCCGAAAGAGTTCTGTTAAGTAGCTTTACAACTTTTTTTGATCGGACAAATATTTAGAACCGTACACTCCAGAAAGATTTATCTAGTTTCCCCCCGCCCCCCTGGCGGAAAAAAATCGTAACTAAGAACCGAAGTATCAATGAAAAGTACATAGAACTCCAGAACTATGCAAGTGGCAGCTAGAACTGATTTACATTTATTACCTTCAACTGAGCAGTACATTGATGGCACGATGGAATGCTTTGAGTGAAACCAAATTTTTTTTTCGGAAAAATGAATTTTTTTAGGAGTTCTGGTTACCCCCGCAAGAGTTCTGTTAAATAGCTTAACAACTTTTTTTGATCAGACAAATATTTACAACGGTACACTTGAGAAAGTTTTATGAACTTGCCCCCCACCCCCCTGACGGAAAAAAATCGTAACTAAGAACCGAAGTATCAATGAAAAGTACATAGAACTCCATAACTATGCAAGTGGTGACTAGAACTGATTTTCATTTATTACCTCCAACTGAGCAGTAGATTGTCGGCACGATGGAATGCTTTCAGTGAAAACAAATTTTTTTTTTCGCAAAAATGAATTTTTTCGGAGTTCTGGTTGCCCCCGAAAGAGTTCTGTTATGTAGCTTTACAACTTTTTTCGATCGGACAAATATTTAGAACCGTACACTCCAGAAAGATTTATCTAGTTTCCCCCCACCCCCCTGGCGGAAAAAAATCGTAACTAAGAACCGAACTAGGGACGAAAAGCACATAGAACTCCAGAACTATGCAAGTGGCAACTGAAACTGATTTTCATTTATTACCTCCAACTGAGCAGTAGATTGATGACACGATGGAATGCGTTGAGTGAAACCAAATTCTTTTTTCGGCGTTCTGGTTGCCCCCGAAAGAGTTCTGTTAAGTAGCTTTACAACTTTTTTTGATCGGACAAATATTTAGAACCGTACACTCCAGAAAGATTTATCTAGTTTCCCCCCGCCCCCCTGGCGGAAAAAAATCGTAACTAAGAACCGAAGTATCAATGAAAAGTACATAGAACTCCAGAACTATGCAAGTGGCAGCTAGAACTGATTTACATGTATTACCTTCGACTGAGCAGTAGATTGATGGCACGATGGAATGCTTTGTGTGAAACCAAATTTTTTTTCGGAAAAATGAATTTTTTTTCGGAGTTCTGGTTGCCCCCGCAAGAGTTCTGTTCAATAGCTTTACAACTTTTCTTGATCGGACAAATATTTAGAACGGTACACTCGAGAACGTTTTATGAACTTGCCCCCCACCCCCTGACGGAAAAAAATCGTAACTAAGAACCGAAGTATCAATGAAACGTACATAGAACTCCAGAACCATGCAAGTGGCAACTAGAACTGATTTTCATTTATTACCTCCAACTGAGCAGTAGATTGATGACAGGATGGAATGCTTTGAGTGAAACCAAATTTTTTTTCGGAGTTCTGGTTGCCCCCGCAAGAGTTCTCTTAAATAGCTTTACAACTTTCTTTGATGAGACAAATATTTACAACGGTACACTTGAGAAAGTTTTATGAACTTGCCCCCCACCCCCCTGACGGAAAAAAATCGTAACTAAGAACCGAAGTATCAATGAAAAGTACATAGAACTCCATAACTATGCAAGTGGTGACTAGAACTGATTTTCATTTATTACCTCCAACTGAGCAGTAGATTGTCGGCACGATGGAATGCTTTGAGTGAAACCAAATTTTTTTTTTTCGAAAAATGAATTTTTTTCGGAGTTCTGGTTGCCCCCGCGAGAATTCTGTTAAATAGCTATGCAACTTTTTTTGATCGGACAAATATTTAAAACGATACACTCCAGAAAGTTGTATGAAGTTGCCCCACACCCCCCTGACAGAAAAAAATCGTAACTACGAACCGAACTATGGATGAAAAGGACATAGAACTCCAGAACTATGCGAGTGGCAACTAGAACTGATTTTCATTTATTACCTTCAACTGAGCAGTAGATTGATGCCACGATGGAAAGCTTTGAGTGGAACCAAATTTTTTATTTCGGAAAAATGAATTTTTTTCGGAAAAATGAAATTTTTTCGGACTTCTGGTTGCCCCCTCAAGAGTTCTATTATCTAGCTTAACAACTTTTTTTGATCAGACAAATATTTACAACGGTACACTCGAGAACGTTTTAGGAACTTGCCGCCCACCCCCCTGACGGAAAAAAATCATAACTAAGAACCGAAGTATCAATGAAACGTACATAGAACTCCAGAACTATGCGAGTGGCATCTAGAACTGATTTTTATTTATTACCTCCAACTGAGCAGTAGATTGATGGCACGATGGAATGCTTTGAATGAAACCAAATTTTTTATTTGGGAAAAATGAATTTTTTTTCGGAGTTCTGGTTGCCACGCAAGAGTTCTGTCCAATAGCTTTACAACTTTTTTTTATCAGACAAATATTTACAAGGGTACACTTGAGAAAGTTTTATGAAGTTGCCCCCCACGCCCTGACGGAATAAAAATCGCAACTAAGAACCGAACTATCGATGAAAAGTACATAGAACTCCAGAACTATACAAGTGGCAACTAGATTTGATTTTTATTTATTACCTCCAACTGAGCTGTAGATTGATGGCACGATGGAATGCTTTGAGTGAAAACAAATTTTTTTTTTCGGAAAAATGAATTTTTTCGGCGTTCTGGTTGCCCCCGAAAGAGTTCTGTTAAGTAGCTTTACAACTTTTTTTGATCGGACAAATATTTAGAACCGTACACTCCAGAAAGATTTATCTAGTTTCCCCCCACCCCCCTGGCGGAAAAAAATCGTAACTAAGAACCGAAGTATCAATGAAAAGTACATAGAACTCCAGAACTATGCAAGTGGCAGCTAGAACTGATTTACATTTATTACCTTCGACTGAGCAGTAGATTGATGGCACGATGGAATGCTTTGTGTGAAACCAAATTTTTTTTCGGAAAAATGAATTTTTTTTCGGAGTTCTGGTTGCCCCCGCAAGAGTTCTGTTCAGTAGCTTTACAACTTTTCTTGATCGGACAAATATTTAGAACGGTACACTCGAGAACGTTTTATGAACTTGCCCCCCACCCCCTGACGGAAAAAAATCGTAACTAAGAACCGAAGTATTAATGAAACGTACATAGAACTCCAGAACCATGCAAGTAGCAACTAGAACTGATTTTCATTTATTACCTCCAACTGAGCAGTAGATTGATGACAGGATGGAATGCTTTGAGTGAAACCAAATTTTTTTTCGGAAAAATGAATTTTTTTTCGGAGTTCTGGTTGCCCCCGCAAGAGTTCTGTTAAATAGCTTTACAACTTTCTTTGATGAGACAAATATTTACACCGGTACACTTGAGAACGTTTTATGAAGTTGCCCCCCACCCCCCTGACGGAAAAAAATCGTAACTAAGGACCGAAATATCGATGAAAAGTACATAGAACTCCAGAACTATGCAAGTGGCAACTAGAACTGATTTTCATTTATTACCTTCAATTGAGCTGTGGATTGATGGCACGATGGAATGCTTTCAGTGAAAACAAATTTTTTTTTTTCGCAAAAATGAATTTTTTCGGAGTTCTGGTTGCCCCCGAAAGAGTTCTGTTAAGTAGCTTTACAACTTTTTTGATCGGATAAATATTTAGAACCGTACACTCCAGAAAGATTTACCTAGTTTCCCCCCACCCCCCTGGCGGAAAAAAATCGTAACTAAGAACCGAACTAGGGACGAAAAGCACATAGAACTCCAGAACTATGCAAGTGGCAACTGAAACTGATTTTCATTTATTACCTCCAACTGAGCAGTAGATTGATGACACGATGGAATGCGTTGAGTGAAACCAAATTCTTTTTTCGGCGTTCTGGTTGCCACCGAAAGAGTTCTGTTAAGTAGCTTTACAACTTTTTTTGATCGGACAAATATTTAGAACCGTACACTCCAGAAAGATTTATCTAGTTTCCCCCCACCCCCCTGGCGGAAAAAAATCGTAACTAAGAACCGAAGTATCAATGAAAAGTACATAGAACTCCAGAACTATGCAAGTGGCAGCTAGAACTGATTTACATTTATAACCTTCAACTGAGCAGTAGATTGATGGCACGATGGAATGCTTTGAGTGGAACCAAATTTTTTTTTTCGGAAAAATGATTTTTTTTCGGAGTTCTGGTTGCCCCCGCAAGAGTTCTGTTAAATAGCTTTACAACTTTTTTTGATCAGACAAATATTTACAACGGTACACTTGAGAAAGTTTTATGAACTTGCCCCCCACCCCCCTGACGGAAAAAATCATAACTAAGAACCGAAGTATCAATGAAACGTACATAGAACTCCAGAACTATGCGAGTGGCAACTAGAACTGATTTTTATTTATTACCTCCAACTGAGCAGTAGATTGATGGCACGATGGAATGCTTTGAGTGAAACCAAATTTTTTAGTTGGGAAAAATGAATTTTTTTTCGCAGTTCTGGTTGCCCCGCAAGAGTTCTGTCCAATAGCTTTACAACTATTTTTGATCAGACACATATTTACAACGGTACACTTGAGAAAGTTTTATGAAGTTGCCCCCCACCCCCCTGACGGATTAAAAATCGCAACTAAGAACCGAACTATCGATGAAAAGTACATAGAACTCCAGAACTATACAAGTGGCAACTAGAACTGATTTTCATTTATTACCTCCAACTGAGCTGTAGATTGATGGCACGATGGAATGCTTTGAGTGAAAACAAATTTTTTTTTCGGAAAAATGAATTTTTTTTTTCGGAGTTCTGGTTGCCCCCGCGAGAGTTCTGTTAAATAGCTTTCCAACTTTTTTTGATCGGACAAATATTTAGAACGGTACACTGCAGAAAGTTTGCCGAAGTGGCCCCCCACACCCCCTGACGGAAAAAAATCGTAACTAAGGACCGAACTAGGGATGAAGAGTACATAGAACTCCAGAACTATGCAAGTGGCAACTCAAACTGATTTTCTTTTATTACCTCCAACTGAGCAGTAGATTGATGACACGATGGAATGCTTTGAGTGAAACCAAATTTTTTTTTTCGGAGTTCTGGTTGCCCCCGCAAGAGTTCTGTTAAATAGCTTTACAACTTTCTTTGATCAGACAAATATATACAACGGTACACTCGAGAAAGTTTTATGAAATTGCCCCACACCCCCCTGACGGAAAAAAAATCGTAACTATAAACCGAACTATCGATGAAAAGTACATAGAAATCCAGAACTATGCAAGTGGCAACTAGAACTGATTTTCATTCATTACCTCCAACTGAGCAGTAGATTGATGGCACGATGGAATGCTTTGTGTGAAACCAAATTTTTTTTTCGGAAAAATGAATTTTTTCGGAGTTCTGGTTGCCCCCGAAAGAGTTCTGTTAAGTAGCTTTACAACTTTTTCGATCGGACAAATATTTAGAACCGTACACTCCAGAAAGATTTATCTAGTTTCCCCCCACCCCCCTGGCGGAAAAAAATCGTAACTAAGAACCGAACTAGGGACGAAAAGCACATAGAACTCCAGAACTATGCAAGTGGCAACTGAAACTGATTTACATTTATTACCTTCAACTGAGCAGTACATTGATGGCACGATGGAATGCTTTGAGTGAAACCAAATTTTTTTTTCGGAAAAATGAATTTTTTTAGGAGTTCTGGTTACCCCCGCAAGAGTTCTGTTAAATAGCTTAACAACTTTTTTTGATCAGACAAATATTTACAACGGTACACTTGAGAAAGTTTTATGAACTTGCCCCCCACCCCCCTGACGGAAAAAAATCGTAACTAAGAACCGAAGTATCAATGAAAAGTACATAGAACTCCATAACTATGCAAGTGGTGACTAGAACTGATTTTCATTTATTACCTCCAACTGAGCAGTAGATTGTCGGCACGATGGAATGCTTTGAGTGAAACCAAATTTTTTTTTTTCGAAAAATGAATTTTTTCGGAGTTCTGGTTGCCCCCGCGAGAATTCTGTTAAATAGCTTTGCAACTTTTTTTGATCGGACAAATATTTAAAACGATACACTCCAGAAAGTTGTATGAAGTTGCCCCACACCCCCCTGACGGAAAAAAATCGTAACTACGAACCGAACTATGGATGAAAAGGACATAGAACTCCAGAACTATGCGAGTGGCAACTAGAACTGATTTTCATTTATTACCTTCAACTGAGCAGTAGATTGATGCCACGATGGAAAGCTTTGAGTGGAACCAAATTTTTTATTTCGGAAAAATGAATTTTTTTCGGAAAAATGAAATTTTTTCGGACTTCTGGTTGCCCCCTCAAGAGTTCTATTATCTAGCTTAACAACTTTTTTTGATCAGACAAATATTTACAACGGTACACTCGAGAACGTTTTAGGAACTTGCCGCCCACCCCCCTGACGGAAAAAAATCATAACTAAGAACCGAAGTATCAATGAAACGTACATAGAACTCCAGAACTATGCGAGTGGCAACTAGAACTGATTTTTATTCATTACCTCCAACTGAGCAGTAGATTGATGGCACGATGGAATGCTTTGAGTGAAACCAAATTTTTTATTTGGGAAAAATGAATTTTTTTTCGGAGTTCTGGTTGCCACGCAAGAGTTCTGTCCAATAGCTTTACAACTTTTTTTTATCAGACAAATATTTACAACGGTACACTTGAGAAAGTTTTATGAAGTTGCCCCCCACGCCCTGACGGAATAAAAATCGCAACTAAGAACCGAACTATCGATGAAAAGTACATAGAACTCCAGAACTATACAAGTGGCAACTAGATTTGATTTTTATTTATTACCTCCAACTGAGCTGTAGATTGATGGCACGATGGAATGCTTTGAGTGAGAACAAATTTTTTTTTCGGAAAAATGAATTTTTTTTTCGGAGTTCTGGTTGCCCCCGCAAGAGTTCTGTTAAATAGCTTTACAACTTTCTTTGATGAGACAAATATTTACAACGGTACACTTGAGAACGTTTTATGACGTTGCCCCCCACCCCCCTGACGGAAAAAAATCGTAACTAAGGACCGAAATATCGATGAAAAGTACATAGAACTCCAGAACTATGCAAGTGGCAACTAGAACTGATTTTCATTTATTACCTTCAATTGAGCTGTAGATTGATGGCACGATGGAATGCTTTCAGTGAAAACAAATTTTTTTTTTCGCAAAAATGAATTTTTTCGGAGTTCTGGTTGCCCCCGAAAGAGTTCTGTTAAGTAGCTTTACAACTTTTTTTGATCGGACAAATATTTAGAACCGTACACTCCAGAAAGATTTATCTAGTTTCCCCCCACCCCCCTGGCGGAAAAAAATCGTAACTAAGAACCGAAGTATCAATGAAAAGTACATAGAACTCCAGAACTATGCAAGTGGCAGCTAGAACCCATTTACATTTATTACCTTCAACTGAGCAGTACATTGATGGCACGATGGAATGCTTTGAGTGAAACCAAATTTTTTTTTCGGAAAAATGAATTTTTTTAGGAGTTCTGGTTACCCCCGCAAGAGTTCTGTTAAATAGCTTAACAACTTTTTTTGATCAGACAAATATTTACAACGGTACACTTGAGAAAGTTTTATGAACTTGCCCCCCACCCCCCTGACGGAAAAAAATCGTAACTAAGAACCGAAGTATCAATGAAAAGTACATAGAACTCCATAACTATGCAAGTGGTGACTAGAACTGATTTTCATTTATTACCTCCAACTGAGCAGTAGATTGTCGGCACGATGGAATGCTTTGAGTGAAACCAAATTTTTTTTTTTCGAAAAATGAATTTTTTTCGGAGTTCTGGTTGCCCCCGAAAGAGTTCTGTTAAGTAGCTTTACAACTTTTTTTGATCGGACAAATATTTAGAACCGTACACTCCAGAAAGATTTATCTAGTTTCCCCCCACCCCCCTGGCGGAAACAAATCGTAACTAAGAACCGAAGTATCAATGAAAAGTACATAGAACTCCAGAACTATGCAAGTGGCAGCTAGACCTGATTTTCATTTATTACCTTCAACTGAGCTGTAGATTGATGGCACGATGGAATGCTTTCAGTGAAAACAAATTTTTTTTTTCGGAAAAATGAATTTTTTCGGAGTTCTGGTTGCCCCCGAAAGAGTTCTGTTAAGTAGCTTTACATCTTTTTTGATCGGATAAATATTTAGAACCGTACACTCCAGAAAGATTTACCTAGTTTCCCCCTACCCCCCTGGCGGAAAAAAATCGTAACTAAGAACCGAACTAGGGATGAAAAGTACATAGACCTCCAGAACTTTGCAAGTGGCAACTGAAACTGATTTTCATTTATTACCTCCAACTGAGCAGTAGATTGATGACACGATGGAATGCTTTGAGTGAAACCAAATTTTTTTTTCGGCGTTCTGGTTGCCCCCGAAAGAGTTCTGTTAAGTAGCTTTACAACTTTTTTTGATCGGACAAATATTTAGAACCGTACACTCCAGAAAGATTTATCTAGTTTCCCCCCACCCCCCTGGCGGAAAAAAATCGTAACTAAGAACCGAAGTATCAATGAAAAGTACATAGAACTCCAGAACTATGCAAGTGGCAACTAGAACTGATTTTCATTCATTACCTCCAACTGAGCAGTAGATTGATGGCACGATGGAATGCTTTGTGTGAAACCAAATTTTTTTTTCGGAAAAATCAATTTTTTTTCCGGAGTTCTGGTTGCCCCCGCAAGAGTTCTGTTAAATAGCTTTACAACTTTTCTTGATCGGACAAATATCTAGAACCGTACACTCCAGAAAGATTTATCTAGTTTCCCCCCACCCCCCTGGCGGAAAAAAATCGTAACTAAGAACCGAAGTATCAATGAAAAGTACATAGAACTCCAGAACTATGCAAGTGGCAGCTAGAACTGATTTACATTTATTACCTTCAACTGAGGAGTAGATTGATGGCACGATGGAATGCTTTGAGTGAAACCAAATTTTTTTTTCGGAAAAATGAATTTTTTTCGGAGTTCTGGTTGCCCCCGCAAGAGTTCTGTTAAATAGCTTTAGAACTTTTTTTGATCAGACAAATATTGAAAACGGTACACTCGAGAAAGTTTTATGAAGTTGCCCCACACCCCCCTGACGGAAAAAAAATCGTAACTATAAACCGAACTATCGATGAAAAGTACATAGAAATCCAGAACTATGCAAGTGGCAACTAGAACTGATTTTCATCCATTACCTCCAACTGAGCAGTAGATTGATGGCACGATGGAATGCTTTGTGTGAAACCAAATTTTTTTTTCGGAAAAATCAATTTTTTTTCCGGAGTTCTGGTTGCCCCCGCAAGAGTTCTGTTAAATAGCTCTACAACTTTTCTTGATCGGACAAATATTTAGAACGGTACACTCGAGAACGTTTTATGAACTTGCCCCCCACCTCTGACGGAAAAAAATCGTAACTAAGAACCGAAGTATCAATGAAACGTACATAGAACTCCAGAACCATGCAAGTGGCAACTAGAACTGATTTTCATTCATTACCTCCAACTGAGCAGTAGATTGATGGCACGATGGAATGCTTTATGTGAAACCAAATTTTTTTTTCGGAAAAATGAATTTTTTTTCGGAGTTCTGGTTGCCCCCGCAAGAGTTCTGTTAAATAGCTTTACAACTTTTCTTGATCGGACAAATATTTAGAACGGTACACTCGAGAACGTTTTATGAACTTGCCCCCCACCCCCTGACGGAAAAAAATCGTAACTAAGAACCGAAGTATAAATGAAACGTACATAGAACTCCAGAACCATGCAAGTGGCAACTAGAACTGATTTTCATTTATTACCTCCAACTGAGCTTGGATTCGTTTCCCGATTTAGAAGTCGTCGATTCGAACGAAAATTGACGTGAGATTCGACGTTGATAAATACGCCTGTTCCAACTGTCTGTTTTTTATCAGATCGAGACGAATCCAATGTGAAAACCGATCCATTCGTATTCTGTTTTGTGTTTCATTATCTAAATAACCTTGAGACTGTTCGGATCCGTTCCCAGAAGGTGATTTTGAAAAATGTTTCATCTCGGCACGAAAATAGCCGTTGAGGACTGCTACTGCTGCTGTGGACTATGAACGTGAACGAATCCGATGCTCGGCCCGGCGTTCTCACTTTGTACGGATTATTCGACAACAGAAACACTTGCATGCAAACTCGGATTCATTTCCTGATTTAAAAGTCGTCGATTCGAAGAGAACTTTGACTCCGAATTCGTATTCAGCGACCTGGAAAACTCCCAAGTACAGACTTTCACCCGAATTGAATACGTTTTTTACTTTTGGCCGGCCTTTTGGGATTTGGGACCACTGTGTGACACCTTCAATGAGGTCCCGGACTCGAGGCAAAGTTAGGTCGCTATTTTGCATCTGAAACGAGTAAATTGATTCTATTCCATATTTTCACGAACCCATTAAACCCGTTCCACGATAAATCGCGAATGCCGTAATGCCGTTCTTCTTAATTTGGCCCCTTAAATGCGGTTTCCCAAATCATCGTAATAAAGTTGCAAATTCGAGCACTTCAAGGTAGTGAAGGCCGTGCTCTTGAGGAGATGGCCGAGCGAAAGTGCGGTGATCATGGTTTTGCTGCTCGCGTGTTGGAAGATCGTTATATAGTACTAAAGTTGCGTACTAAGGTTGTTGGAAAACCGAGATTTCCTAAACTAGACATGATAGATGCACTACTCACACAAATTAAGGGACATTAAAAAAATTCCAAATTTTTGGCTTATTTTCAACAAGGGATAACTCGGAGAACAATGGCCGAACAGAAAATAAACAAAAAGGAAATTGTAGCTTCAAGTGTTTAGTTTTTAGATCTGGACGGGAATTTTTTTTAGCGTGGACGGTTTTCAAGTAATCATCCGAAAACCAATGTACATTTTTTTTACAAATTTTTGCGCGTCTTTAAATCGGGCTGTGGACTCAAAAAAAAATTTTTATCACGCGACCATGAAACTCTTTTAGACAATATAATCATCTTCAATTTGCCCTTTTAACGAGCTCCGTAAGATGATTTGGCGCGGAGTGATCGTCGATCAAAGCAAAAAAGTCTATTTCAACTTTGACAATCAATTACTGGGGAACTAATGATCGTACAGAAAATGAAAGTAGGGTTCTGGGAACTGCCGAACATTCTCTATGATATGCAATTAGTGACTGTGGATAAAACATTTTTTTTCGAAGTGATGATGTTGACTGAAAAAAAGTTGAAAATTTGCGAATTTAAGGATATTTGGAAAATTTGGTATAAGTTTGGATATAATGCATGAACGAAGGATATCGTTGGTAATTTTTTAACCTCGAAGTGTCCCCAAAAAATCCTCCAAGTTGCAAAGCGCTGCGATTTTTTTTTCTCAATGCCCTGAAGATTAAATTGATCGTTTCTGTCAAAAATCACCGCAACAAGCGATTTTTCAATTTTTATTCATTTTTTCAACTTCAAAACGGTTTTTTAGCAATAATTCGTAATTTTTCTATTCAAAGACATCAATTACCAAGAAAAAATTAAAAAATTTCACAATTTTTTTTTATTAATTTTTTGTCTTCAATTAAAACAAAATAAACAAATGTAAAAAAAAATCACGCGTTAACGATAATTCCCTCTTGTAAAACAAAATGAGGTCGATTTTTTTTTACCAGTCAATCACTTTTGTTTTCAATGTCAATTTAAAAAATATGTCGACTGATTCTCTCCACACGAATCTCGAACTTTTAATTTTTTTGTAGCTCCAATCGTTGAAATACACTTTCTTAACAAACACAAAACACAGTTTTTTTTTTCAAAACTACCCTAAAAATTCGGAATTTTTTTTTTGAATTTTTATTTCGAAAATTCTTTTAAAAAAGTTTTCTTGGTAATTGATGTCTTTGAGTAAATAAATTACGCATTATTGCTAAAAAAAACCATTTCGAAGTTGAAAAAATGAATGAAAATCGAAAAATTGCTTGTTACGGTGATTTTTTGTGAGCACATTTTGGCTTCTCGAAACGTCAGCTGCGGCTTGACGTTTATCGGTGACGTTTGCGGCCCCATGACAGCCCTGACGCGAACACAGCAGCGGAAGCTCCAGGGCCTACTCACTCCGCTGAATCCGTTCGCAGGTTCCGCCTTTCCCGAGATACTACGGAAGTCAAGCTCAACGTTTGAACTATCGTTCGATTTCGAAATTTTGACATTGTTTTTCTCAGTGATAACATTTTTCGAACGACTTCTATTCGGATCTTCCGTGTTCAAAATCGAATCGACGTCGCTTCGGTCGGCGCGGAATGGCATTTTTATTTTTTTTCAAATCTTTTTTGTTGTTTTCCGTGAAATTTATTTTTTTCACATGAGCCCTATATTTTTTTTCGAAAAGTTCCCGAAAAACTATTCTAAAAGCGCACCTCAACCGATTCAAAATGGCCGCCCAAATGGATTTAAAAATAGGTGGCCATCCCCAAATTGTCACTTATGTGTCATTTATGCGTCATATATGACGCATACATTTTTGATACATATTCCTGACAAGAAATATATGCTGTGTATAAACACTATTGCAGTTAAACTTCATAAAACTCAAAACTTAAACTTAAAAAAACTTAACTTACAGTTAAAGTACCCTATTGCATATAAACACTATATACAAATATGCGTAGCATATTTGTTTGGGTTGTGGGCATATATGTACCATTTATGCAGTATATATGTGGTATGTATGCAGTGTGCATGCAAGACATATGCTAAATATATGTGGTATATATGCAGGGTAAATGCTACATATATCATTGATATATGATACGTTGATATACAGTAATACCACGCATATACATCTCATATATGAAAACGTTACGAAAATTAGAATTTGGCACATATATGCAACATATATTTTCAATATATAGCATACATTTCGCATATATTACAATTATTAATAAAATAAATTTGCAGTATATTTTCGCGTATGTAAATTTCCATGGGGGCCGCGGCGACCTTGCTGTAACACTCTGCCACAGCTCCGCCATTTTAATAATGAATTAATTTGATAAAATTGTTTCGTATACTTAAGGGGGGATTGTCTTTTTTTTTCGCAAAATTTACCGCTTTTTGGGAATTTTTTTGTGAAGAAAGTATACAACGGAAATCTTGTGAAACTTGGCATATAGTTTTATTGATCTGTTTACTACATACAAAAAAAATTTTAAACAATTTCATCAAAAAATCCCCCCTTAAACGCGTTTTTCTCGAAACAGCTTTTTCACAACTGGTGTGCACGATTTCTCAAAAACTATTCAACCGATTGCCTTAAAATTTGGACAGAATGCTCAGCTGACATCCTTTTATCGTTTGATGAAGCAAAAAAGCAATACGTTTAATAGTTTTTTATTTATAACAAAAAATCGATCAATTTTTTTCGAAAAATCGATACTTCAAGTTCAAAACGTCACCAAATCGTCAATTTTTTTTTCCCCTTCATCGAACGATAGCTATATGTGTCTAAAGTAAAATGCTTTTTGGGTTTTTGTTGCAGGATGAACGTGAAGGCTGTAATCGTGCACACCATCAAAAAAGGACCATCGCGCGTCGAGGGGGGTGGGAGGCGGATTTTTTGATGAAATTGTTTAAAAAAAATTTTTTATGTAGTAAACAGATCAATAAAACTATATGCCAAGTTTCACAAGTTTTCCGTTGTATACTTTCTTCACAAAAAAATTCCCAAAAAGCGGTAAATTTTGCAAAAAAAAAAGACAATCCCCCCTTAAATAAACTCATAAACGTTCGCGGCAGCTTTTTTCGGCACTCGTATACCGTAACCTGGGTCTCTTTCCCTCATTATCTATCTCTCTTTCTCTCTCTCTCTCCCTCTCTCTCTCTCTCTCTCGCTCCGATTCCCTTGTTCGATTTTTCTCCCGATCTCTCCGAGACTTCACCTACTATATACGCTCCAATTAGAAGCTGCTTCGAGCACACTGATCTTATGTGTTCCGCGGTACGTGATCCAAGTGTTCGTTCTTTTTCTTAAATGTGCACTTAGAGAGGCGGCAGAGGAAGAGAGAGTGACGGAGAGAGAGAGAGAGAGAGAGAGAGAGAGAGAGAGAGAGAGAGAAAGAGAAAAAAAAATTGCTCTGGAATCGCGAGTAGCGTGATCCTCGTTTCACGAGCTTTATTTATAGGAGGTAGAAAATCCCTCTGGCGATTAGCTCGACGGACCTGCGATCGTCTTGCAAAGAAACGAATCGCCAACCTCGATACACGTATCCGCAAAAAAAAATAGTATCGTTTTTTCCAATTGATCATTATCATTATTATTTTTATATTTAATAATCATTTAATAATCATTAAATTTGTTCAATAATCATTTAATTTTTTTATAATCGTTATTATTATTATGATCGTAGCTATTATTAAGTAGGAATACACCACAAAGAAGTTATAAAAAAATGTAAAAACGCCAAACTTTTTTTTAATTGAGCCAAAAATTTGTAGTTTCGTTCAATTACCCACTATTTTTTGTTCTCTTTAGCTATAAAACTTCGCTGTACGCTATTTCTTTTCGTAATCGTATAAATGCCGTTTCTTAGGCCACAGTAACGGGCACAAAATCATGTGCGAATTTAACCATTTTTTTTTCGTATGAATAAGTGATTCACTCATAAAATTAATTACACATCTATTTAGTATGAATATCAAGCTGTTAGATTTTTTTTTTCGATGTACAAAATGACCGACTACTAATGTTTTCTTTTATCTTTTTTTAGGCGCTCCGCGGCGTGACATTTAGCATCCACAATTTTGTACCGAGAACAAAAAACAAAATGTCTCGTCAATCTGCATTTGAATACCTAGAGAAGTACGTACGGAATTTGAAAAATATTGTTTTATTCAAAAGTTGTAGGTATTTGAACTTAAGAAATGAATTTTTAGTGAAAAATTTCGTTATAACTGCTCATAAAATGAAAAGTTTTCGATTAATCAGAGATTCCGTACGTACTTCTCTGCGAAATGCAATTAGGAACATAACTTAAAAATTTGAGGTAAATCGAGTGAAAATTGTCGAAGTTATTTCTCGCGCCAATTGGAAAAAAGCTGTTTCGAGAAGTTTCGAGTATTTGGCTATTTTGCACATCGAAAAAAAAATATATATATTTTCCAACAGCTTGATATTCATACTAAATAGATGTGTAATTAATTTTATGACTGAATTACTTTTTCAAACGGAAAAAAATGTTAAATTCGCACATGATTTTATATCCTTACTGTGGCCTAAGGCCTTAAGGATGTTCGGCACGGGCGATACAATGTTGCCATGCTAAACCATGTTAAAAACATAAAAAATTTCTGAGTTCAGAATTTTATAAAAATTGGTGAACATATTCTTTAGTGCCAAATTCGACAATACAAATTTTTTTAGATTTTTCTTCTGCACAGTTATCGAGTAAGTTACCACTAAAGTTCACGTGTATAAGCATTGTGTTTCCATGTATATAGGTATACATTGCGGGCATAAGAAATCTGCTTTAATGCTTGATTACTCGATAACCAAGTAGAAGAAAATGTTGAAAAAATGTGTGTTTTCGCACTTAATGTTGAAGAACATTATTACCAAATTTGATCAATTTCTTAACATTTTGACTTTTGTACCGAAACTTCTTAATCGAGCTCCGATCATTTTTCGATTTTTGGCTGATTTTCAAGGTCGAACCATCGATTTTTGAAAATTTCCCCACGCTCTGAACATCAATTTCGAGTTTATAAAAGTATTTTCAATCAACTGACAAATTCTAAATGTAGAAAAAAATAGCGATGAAGATCTCTATACTTCAAGTTCCTTATCGCGTTCCATTTCCTTTACCGGGGGTAGTATCGTTTTTTTTTCAATTGATCATTATTATTATTATAGTATTATTGTGGTTATTATTCCTGCAGCTTTTTTTATTATCATCTGACCGATAAATGTAGCATGATAGTGCTACGAGTACAATAAATACCTCAACCAAAACTACGACCGGTTAAGGCGTTACCCCCACTTGTAGCGCAAAAAAGGCCTTTTTCATGATTTTTTTTGAAGAAAACTACAAAACTTTTTTAATCGATCAACATACCATCTTAAAGAACACATCTTGAAGAACTTTCGGTAATTTTTTTATTGAAAAATATTACATTGTTTAGTGGCAAATGGCCGTCAATGAAATAATGTTTTTATATACACGGTTTGCGGTGACCAACATTGCGGCGAAGTGGATCATCTGAAGAAAAAAATGCGGATGGATTTAGTCAAATATAAGTATAAACTAGTCTTTAATCGAAGAGATTTACAAAATATTCATTTTTCACAAAATGGCGGACAGTCAAAGTTAATGGTTCGATTTTAACGAAAAAAAACGGCCGTTTTTTGGCTATAAAACGGCCATTTTTTTCGAAAAAAAAATCGAACGATTAAAGACTACATTTTTATGCATTAAATAAGCCTACAAAATTTCATGAAGATCGGTTCATTAGTGTTCGAGTCATCTTGGTCACCAACTTCAGAAATGCCATTTTGAGAAAAACGCGTTTAAAGTTTCTCTTTCAACGCTCTTTCAACGCGGATTCTTCTCTTTCAACGCTCATATCTCAGTCAATTTTGTTCGGATCGACTTGAAATTTTCAGGACATATTCTCAGATACTTCCCATGTAGAGATTGACCGTTAGGCCTGGGACGGGCCTTCACAGTTAGCCTTTCTAGAATATTGGGCCGTGAGTATTTACCAATGAGGTGCCTTTCTAGAAATGATAAGAACGGCCCGATATCGGCCAACAGAGCCAACAATTATTGGGCCAATGATTTAATTCATTGTAGCGCCAATGTTGGTGATTGCACTTGGCCCTATGTGGGCCCTCTTAAAGGGCCTATGTAGAAATTGACCACTGGCTCAATGATGGGCCTTCACAGTTGGTCTATCTAGAAGTTAGTCTATCTAGAATATTGGGCCGTGAGTTTGTTTGGGTTTGTTTGGGTGCGTGACAAAAAATTCAACCTATATCGGGCCCGAAGATTGGCCTGAGATTGGTCCTTGTGGATACATATTTCATGGAATAACCTTGAAATAAATTGTGATTTGCGTATATGACAGGTTTCAAAATTGGCATATTTTACTTACTTATGTTGGTTATTTACAAATGCCAATAATAGGCCAAGACTTGATTACAAAAACTGAACTACAAAATATAGACGATTAATATATGACGTGCCAGTTATTTGCCTATTCTGGCACAATATACAGATAATGAATAACCCAAGGCTTCAATAAAATAAAAGCAGGTATGGTCTGACCCACTTAGCCAATAAAGGGTTTAGATTAATTAAATGTAATTTCCAGTATTTTAGCATTGCCAGTTTTAAAATTGGCAAATTTCGATGAACTATCACGGCTGTTTATTGGTTTTAACAGATGGGCCCGGATAGGTTTTAGTAATTGGCCGATATTGTGCCGGTTCTCAATTTATAACGGAACATTAATGGGCCAATGTAATTGCTTGTATTTTAGCATTACCAGTTTTTAAATTGGCAAATATAGTTCAACCATCACGGCTATTTATTGGTTTTAAACGATGGGCCGATATTGTGCCGGTTTTCAATTTATAACGGAACAATATTGAGCCAATGGAATCGTCAGTATTTTAGTATCCCCAGTTTTTAAATTGGCAAATTTAGTTTAAGTATCACGGCTGTTTATTAGTTTTTAAAGATGGGCCAGGACAGGCGTTTGGGATGGACCGATATTGTGCCAGTTTTCAGTTTAGAGCGAAACAGTAATGGGCCAATATTATTTCTCTTTTGTTGGGTTATACGATGGTCCCAATATTGGCCTGATCGTAACATTGGGCAACTCATGGCAACCTCTACATGGGTCATACTTCAAAAAATGCAATAAAAAAGCCTATCTTTTCGGCCTCTAGAATGGCCTGAGGCCTTAAAAAATTTCAAAAAATTCACGCATTCTCTTGAATCCTTCTAGCACGTGAACCCACGATTTTTTTAGTACAAAAGTTAATATACAGGGTGAGGCACTAACTGTTACCACCTTGAATATCTCTGTAATTATCGACGTCACAAAAAAAAGTTTGAAACAAAAGTTGTACCGTACGAAAGGGGTCATCAAGTGCGACAATTTTTTTTTATCTCAGTGGAGGCGTTGTCGTACAGCGGTCACCTCCACTTTTGTAAAAGGAACGGTACATTTTTTTTTCAACTATCTTGTAGAGCATCGAAAACTGGAAATAAACATTTAGGGGTCAAAGGCACGAACTTTATTTTTATGTGAAATTACCTTTATTGACAGTAGATGTTCAAAGTGATTGCCATTGGAATCAATGCAGTATTGCAATCCCCTCATCACGAATTTCTAATCACTTCGGCACTTATTACCGAAGTCTTGCCATTGTGTTGTACGTAAACAACGGCACTAAACCTACAATGTACACGGAACATTGTAAAATGTTTCGCCCAAACAAACCCAAGATAACGATAGTAAGAATGGTGAGACTAGTATTAATGAATCAATTGAATGTAAATGATGTATTCTTTTGAAGAGCAAACTGATACGCTTCTAATTTACGGAGAATGTCAGAAAAATGCATTGAGAGCTAGAGACTTATACGCTGAAGGATTTCCTGAACGTTCTCATCCTACCCGCCGTACATTTCAAATTTTGTACACCAAACTGAGGACAACTGGTTCCTTAACCCGTCGGGAAAGTAACCGACAAAAGCGAGTTACTAACGAAGAAACGGAAATTGGTGTTCTTGCCGCCGTTCATCGAGACCCTTGTGCGAGTTCTCGTCAAATTGCGAGGGAATCTGGCGTAAGCCAAATAAGTATTCTACGTGTTCTACATCGTCATAAATATCATCCTTACCACATCAGTCTCCACCAGGAATTAACTGGTACGGATTTCATGAATCGCACTGAATTCTGCCGATGGGCTCAACGCCAGATTCAGAGAGATGGCTCATTTATTAATCGGATTTTATTTACTGATGAGGCAACATTTACGAATCATGGAAACATTAACTTGCATAACATGCATTTGTGGTCAACTGAAAATCCACATTGGCTGCGGCAAGTTGCACACCAAAGACCGTGATCGGTTAATGTATGGTGTGGGATTATTGGGGATAGAATCATAGGCGCTTATTTCATCGAAGGGAATCTTAATGGTAGGAAGTACACCACATTCCTTCAATAAACATTAGGTCCGTTATTGGAAGAAATACCTTCAGAAACAAGAAACAGAATGTGGTATCAACACGATGGGTGTCCGGTACATTATTCGCTGATAGCTAGAAATGAATTGCAAAAGAGATTTCCAAATCGTTGGATTGGACGCGGAGGAGCTGTATCGTGGCCGGCTCGCTCGCCAGACTTGACGCCTCTGGACTTTTTCTTGTGGGGATACTTGAAAGATCTTGTTTATAAAGAACGTCCAACCACGCCGGATGATATGCGTGAGAGAATTCTTCGAGCCTGTGATTCGATAAGTGCCGAAGTGATAAGAAATTCTACACAATCCGTGACGAGGAGATTGCAGTACTGCATTGATTCCAATGGCAATCACTTTGAACATCTACTGTGAATAAAGGTAATTTCACGTAAAAATAAAGTCGATGTCACTTTTTAATCT
The DNA here is from genome assembly GCA_963210295.1 of Ophion ellenae. Taxonomy (NCBI): domain Eukaryota; kingdom Metazoa; phylum Arthropoda; class Insecta; order Hymenoptera; family Ichneumonidae; genus Ophion; species Ophion ellenae. The sequence goes on along the minus strand of OY723385.1, from coordinate 4,932,071 downwards.
TAAATGACCTTGAACGGCTTTGACCCCTAAATGTTTTTTATGCAGTTTTCGATACTCTACAAGATAGTTGAAAAAAAATGTACCGCTTCATTTAAAAAAGCAGAGGTGACCTTTACTGTGCGACAGCGCCTCCACTGAGATAAAAAAAAAATGGTCGGTACAACTTTTGTTTCAAACATTTTTTTGTGACGTCGATAATTACAGAGATATTCAAGGTGGCAACAGTTAGTGCCTCACCCTGTATATGAGTTGCTACATATTTCTAATAGTTCCTAGGAATTTCAAAGTGAAATTTCGCTTGGGACGAAATCGTCCCAGTGCAGGGTTAACACTAAAATGTTTGATTATTCCGAGTATTCCGAAAGACAGGAAGGGTTGATTGATTGATTGATTTATCGACTAATTGATTTATTTATTCTTTGTGTCCTAGTTACTTAACGTTGGGACAAGAGACTGAGAGCGGAAGACGCTTTCTCTTTCGATCTGATGGCGGAGAAGTCTGTATCGCTAGGATGCAACGAATTTTCTTTTAATTGCACAACATTTACTTTTCCTGTTTTTCAGTAAAATTTAATCAAACGTTTCTACGCATTCTTTTCAGAAATGTATCACCTCAATATGCACAAGACCCTAAGCTCTAAAACGATACACTAAAAAACCATATTTTTTTATTGTCAAGCTCACGCAGACGCCTCTGTAAAACTTAAGGACCGTTCTCAAAGCAGTCGGATATACCGACAGTCAACATCACATGTATACAACAGCTCCGAAATACCCTTTACCCCTATCAAAATTACGTGAGAATACGCAATTCTGAGTTCCCCCGGTCAATGCACCGAGACTAAGCGACTTCGCAGGACGAAAAAAGCACTTAAAATAAAACAACAAAAAAACATCGATCGCGTTGTCCCGGAAGTCTCCAAGCTCTCTCGCTCGCTCGCTCCCTCGGCTGCGGGCGCGGGCACAGTGGCTCGTGTGGAGAACGCCGACGAGTATATACCGAACCGATGGCTCGTAGATAAAATATGACGAGAACGGCTGAGGCAGAAAAGGAGATATCAGAAGCGAACGACGACATGGTGGCGGGTTAGAGGAAGAGAGAAAGAGAGAAAGAGAGAGAGAGAGAGAGAGAGAGAGAGAGAGAGAGAGAGAGAGAGAGAGAGAGAGAGAGAGAGAGAGAGAGAGAGAGAGAGAGAGAGAGAGAGAGAGAGAGAGAGAGAGAGAGAGAGAGAGAGAGAGAGAGAGAGAGAGAGAGAGAGAGAGAGAGAGAGAGAGAGTGAGTGAGTGAGTGAGTGAGTGAGTGAGTGAGTGAGTGAGTGAGTGAGTGAGTGAGTGAGTGAGTGAGTGAGTGAGTGAGTGAGTGAGTGAGTGAGTGAGTGAGTGAGTGAGTGAGTGAGTGAGTGAGTGAGTGAGTGAGTGAGTGAGTGAGTGAGTGAGTGAGTGAGTGAGTGAGTGAGTGAGTGAGTGAGTGAGTGAGTGAGTGAGTGAGTGAGTGAGTGAGTGAGTGAGTGAGTGAGTGAGTGAGTGAGTGAGTGAGTGAGTGAGTGAGTGAGTGAGTGAGTGAGTGAGTGAGTGAGTGAGTGAGTGAGTGAGTGAGTGAGTGAGTGAGTGAGTGAGTGAGTGAGTGAGTGAGTGAGTGAGTGAGTGAGTGAGTGAGTGAGTGAGTGAGTGAGTGAGTGAGTGAGTGAGTGAGTGAGTGAGTGAGTGAGTGAGTGAGTGAGTGAGTGAGTGAGTGAGTGAGTGAGTGAGTGAGTGAGTGAGTGAGTGAGTGAGTGAGTGAGTGAGTGAGTGAGTGAGTGAGTGAGTGAGTGAGTGAGTGAGTGAGTGAGTGAGTGAGTGAGTGAGTGAGTGAGTGAGTGAGTGAGTGTGAGTGAGTGAGTGAGTGAGTGAGTGAGTGAGTGAGTGAGTGAGTGAGTGATGGTGCGGGAGCGTGGGAAAGGGGGGGGGGAAGGAAGGAAGAGAGACCGAAAAGTACGTCGAGACACACGCGGTAGCGAGACTCGGTGGAGAGATGCAGATAACTCACGAAACGAGAAATAATCTCTCCCGGGAGCCGAGTCACCGCGAATAACGACTCGGCTCGTTATGCTCGTGCAACATAGTAACATAAAGATACTGATGTATCAATATATATATATATATATATATGTGTGTGTGTGTGTTTGTGTGTACGTATGTCTATGTATATGGATGTCAGTGATTTTATTTTCGTTCGTATGATGCGATTAACAACCATCAATATCTTTCACAAACTGTGCATCGGTCATCCATTATGCTTTCGTTAAGCGACCTTCGAAGATTCGATCGATCGGAGAGAGCAAGAGAGAGAGAGAGTGAGAGAGAGAGAGAGAGAGAGAGAGAGAGGCGGAAAGAAAGAAAAAAAAGAAATTTCAAGACGTCGGCGGAGAGCACAGGTCTCTGTAGAGTTGCCCGATAAAAATCGGATACCAACACGCCTGGATGGGCCAATCAATTATAATGATCCATCGTTGATGCGGGTCGCGCGCCGAATTTCGGATGATTCTTTTTTCTTTCTTTGCCTCTTGCGAATTTCGCGCAGACCCGAGCCTTGCGTGAGTTTTTCTCTTCATGTCAAGATTGCATCGGGAAGAAGTAGACAGTTGGTTTGGTGCTTCAACGAAAAGCTGGTTTTACTTTTTCATCGAGATAACATTACCGCAGTGGTGTAAAAAATTTGTTTCGACGTGGATGAACATTGATGGAGTCCGACTAATTGGCGGTACATCTACAATGTCTGGTTTATGTATTTTTCACTTGTTCGTTTTTGGAGAATAATAAGGTCGCGCAACCGCCATCTGTCGGCGAAAGTGAAGGGCGTGGAAGAGGAGAGGAAATTGCGATGGAGAGGGAGGGAGAGAGAGAGAGAGAGAGAGAGAGAGAGACAGTCGTTGTACGCACCGCCACCCCCGAGCACAATACCGTGTTTATCATTTGGCGAGTTGGTGGGTGGTCCTCCGATTCTTCTCTAAGTCGCTGTCGTCCCGTACGCGAGCGACCGAGAGCGAGAACCTCGGCGCACCGAGAGATACGATCTCCTTTTTCT
>OY723385.1:4849817-4928807 GCA_963210295.1 Ophion ellenae | reverse complement strand
TTTTTTTCCGTATGAAAAAGTGATTCACTCATAAAATTAATTACACATCTATTTAGTATGAATTTAGTATGAATTTCCGATTGATCGAAAACTTTTCATTTTATGAGCAGTTTATGTGCAGTTATAACGAAATTTTTCACTGAAAATTCATTTATCAAGTTCAAATACGTACAACTTTTGAATAAAACAATATTTTTCAAATTCCGTACGTACTTCTCTAGGTATTCTAATGTAGATTGACGAGAATTTTCGTTATTTGTTTTAGGTCAAACATTGTGGATGCTAAATGTCACGCCGCGGAGCGCCTTAAAAAAGATAAGAAAATAAAATATTAGTAGTCGGCAATTTTGTACATCGAAAAAAAATGTATTTTCCAACAGCTTGATATTCATACTAAATAGATGTGTAATTCATTTTATGAGTGGATCACTTTTTCATACGAAACAAAAATGTTAAATTCGCACATGATTTTATACCCGTTACTGTCGCCTAACGCCTTAAGGGGTTACCCCCACTTGTGATTTTGAAAAAATCGATTTTTTTTATTGCCTTTTTTTGAAGTATAAGTATCTGAGAATATGTCCTGAAAATTTCAAGTCGATCCGAACAAAATTGACTGAGATATGAGCGTTGAAAGAGAAGAATCTGCGTTGGAAGAGCGTTGAAAGAGAAACTTTAAACGCGTATTTCTCAAAATGGCATTTCTGAAGTCGGTGACCAAGATTACTCGAACACTAATGAACCGATCTTCTTGAAATTTTGCAGGCTTATTTAATACATTAAAATGTAGTCTTTAATCGTTCGATTTTTTTTTTCGAAAAAAAATGTCCGTTTTATAGCCAAAAAGCGGCCGTTTTTTTTCGTTGAAATCGAACCATTAACTTTGACTGTCCGCCATTTTGTGAAAAATGAATATTTTTAAAATCCTTCGATTAAAGACTAGTTTATACTTATATTTGACTAAATCCATAAGCATTTTTTTTTCAGATGATCCACTTCGCCACAATGTTGGTCACCGCAAACCGTGTATTTAAAAACATTATTTCATTGACGGCCATTTGCGACTAAACAATGTAATATTTTTCAATAAAAAAATTACTGAAAGTTCGTCAAGATGTGTTCTTTAAGATGGTATATTGATCAATTAAAAAAGTTCCGTAGTTTTCTTTAAAAAAATTCATGAAAAAGGCCTTTTTTGGGCTACAAATGGGGGCAACGCCTTAAGCGTTCTGAAGACTTTGGAAGCTCATGAGTTATCTTGATACCAATTGTCTAAAGGTGAAAAAAGTAGCGAATGACCCTCTCAATCCCCCCAAAAAAATATGTGTCGGTCCACGTGCCGAACACCCTGTCTATACCGGATGTCGGATTTTTATCTTACACCTGATTTATCCCGAAAAATACTGCTCCGATCAAGTATTGAGTAGAATATAACTTTTAGCATTCAAAGGGGGACGGTAAAAAAAAACTTTTTTTGGTCCGAAATTCAAAATGGCGCCGTTGAGATGGCCAACATGTTTCTTTTAAAATGGAGTCATGGATTTTTTTCACCCAAACATTCATCAGGCAAAACTAGCACGTTTTGCAGGAAAAGTTTTTTGATGACGTTCATAATTTTTTAGTTAGAATACTATGCTAGTTAGAATACTATTTTTAGTTAGAATACCGCATCAAACCGGAAATGAACAGGTCACCCAACTGGTTCACTTTGAATATCAAAATCGCCAGATCAGAACTTGTCAAACTATCGACGTACTGTGCGGTCATTAGCCACATTCTTGCCAAACATTTCGTTGGCACTTCGAGGTGCTGCACTGCATTCGCTCCAGAACGGAACTCATATTTAAAAACTAACTCATTTTTCCCACTCATCCATGGTTTACAAAATTCAATCTGCATAAGGTAATTCGACGAATAATGACAAACCGAAAGGTGGGTCTGATAGGCTGATGACGTATACGTCATCAGTCTACTTTCACAATTCCAAAAAACCAAGAGCCGTCAAATTGAAGTATAAAAGATATTGGGAATCAAACTTGGTGCTTGAAATATTTGAGATGATCGGACATTTCATCCTTAAGGGGTAATAACACGTTGTGGGAGCGAAATCAAGAGTCATTTTCTTTAATTTATTTGAGAAAAACGAAGCGATGTTTTTCAATTCGGTTTGCAATACATATTTATGTCTTGTAGTACAGGACATTTTTTTCTTCATTATTTGAAAACAAAATGGCGGCGCAGTGGCTGATAAAAGGAAACTCAAAATGGCGGCGCGGTGGCTGATGAAAGGAAACTCAAAATGGCGGCGCAGTGGCTGATGAAAGGAAACTCAAAATGGCGGCGCGGTGGCTGATGAAAAGAAACAAAATGGCGGCGCAGTGGCAGATGAAGAAGGAAACGTAGGTTTTTTAGAAATATTGATTTTTTATAAAAATAGCGTCACTATGAAAGAAATGTTTCTTTTCATGAAAAAATCGGTCATAAAATCGTTAAATTTTAATAGATCGAAAAATGCTATGTAGTTCACTAGAAAATGTTATTGCGAAGCTACAGTTGAAAAGTGAGTCGATCGGTTGAAAATTGAAGGCGCTAGTTGTCCGCCTGACTCTAAAAAGATAGTTTTTAGAAAAACGCTTTTAAAGTTTCGATTGCCTGAAAATCGGCACCATGACCGTACTTGGTAAATCGAATTTTTGCACCACTGAAAAAGTTACCCCCTACATAAAAACGATTGGATACCATTTTTGGATGTCAAAGAAACTTTTAAGCCAATAAAAGAGTCGAACAAAAAAAATTACTAGGTTTTATTACCCCTTAAGGGGTCTTCCCACTTTAGACCCAAAAACGCCAGTTTTCATGATATTTTTTGTTAGGCTTATATTATAGATATTGATATAAAAGTTGTTACAATTAATAAATACACTTTCGCAATACATTTTTTCAAAAATTATTTATTTAAGTCACCATTTATAGACGAAAATGGTGGTTAAGGGGCTATACCAGTGTGACGTTTCCAAAAAATCGATTTTTTTTTGCTTTTTCCAACAGTTTATACTTTTAAGAATATCCTGTAAAAATTTCAAGGCCGTATCTCTAACAATTTTATCTTGCAAAAATCGATAGTTAAATCTTTGAACGAGTTTTTGCTCGAAATGAGATTTTTCAAGTTTGCTGGCATTGTAACTCAAAGAGCAATTATCCGATTGACTTGAAATTTGAACTGAGTTGAAAACTCTTGAATATTTTGATTGGATGAAAATTGACGAGTTGTCATTGAAAAAAACGACCATTTTATAGGCAAGAAAACAGGCCTTTTTCATAACTACACTATTTTGTTAGATTTTGATATTTTTCGAAAATCCTACGTCATTGTACAGGAAATACCTTCCAGTTTAACGATATTTATTCCTTTTTCGGTTTCAGCTACTCAATCGGCCGGAATCATGTCAGCAGTGGAGGAACTTTTTTGTTCAGCGCCTCCGAAGGCAGCGCATAAGTCGCGTGGATCTCAATATTTTTCTATGAAAAAATTATGTAATATAGGTCAAATATAGCCAAATATCTTCTTAATTTTCCGAGATATTTAACTGAGTACTTTTCTTTCAACAAATTCCCGAAAACCACCCAAATTTTCAGCGTTCACACCGGTATAGCCCCTTTACTTAGAGCGCATATCATACGATTTTTTATATATGCAAAAAAACAAAATGGCGGACATTTTTAGAAAAAAAAAGTGATTTTTCACCGTTTTTGGCCAAAAAAATAGTAAATATCAAAATTTAAAAAAAATCCTTGATATGCGCTACAGCTATAATTGTAAAAGAATATGTGTTTAAAATTTCATGAGGATCGGTTCAGTAAATCCGAAGATTTTATCAACAAGCCGTCGAAAAACGCGTTCAAAGATTTTTTGTGTTACATAAATACATAATTTTTTAAAAATGTATTTCGAAAATGTATTTATTAAGCATACCAACTTTGATATCAATATCTACAATATAAACCTATCAAAAAATTCATGAAAATAGCCTTTTTTAGCGTCCAAAGTGAGAAGACCCCTTAATGACCCCAGCGAGCGATACCGCAGTTGATTGAGCTCTGGATTGTCATCTCGAAGGTCCCAGCTCCATCTCCGCCGTCATCGATACACTCAACCAAATACTTTTTCCGCGAGCTTAATGGTTCGGAACCCACCTCAGGAATGTCACCCAGTCACGTCAATTTTTTAAGTTTTCTCTTCGTTTTTCCATTCTGCTTGTTCTACTCGTATGTTTCGTCACATTTTCCCGAGTCCGCGCGTTCTCGCGTTCCGTGTCCAGCCGACTACGTAATATAATTATAATCGTCGTGTATATGTAAGCGAAACCGGCGCGCGCGTTCCACTTTTGTTTTTCATCATTGTCGATGCAGCACCGCGCTGGACACATATGGAACGCACCGCGGCATTAGCAGCAAAATGCAACGACGTCCACGACTCCAGGCGGACGCGCGTTTACGCCAGAATGAAAAGAAAAAAAAAATAAGAATAAAAAAAAGAAGAGGAAGAAAAAGAAGAGAAATGAAAGAAACACGCGCCAGCGTATACGAGCACAAGTGAGTGGCGCTGAAACAGGTGTTACACAACTTTTCCTGCACAGCGGCGTTATAAACCATACGGGTATCCCAGTTCTCGACATTAACGAGAACAGTTTCCCCTTAATTTTATAACGAGGACATGTTCTATTATACTATATATATATATATATATATATATATATATATATATATATATATATATATATATATATATATATATATATATACCGGGTGTCCCCTTTTAATCTTACACCTCATTTATCTCGAAAAATACTGCTCCGATCCAGGGGAGCGAGGTTAAATTGACATTAAGGATCACTTTGCGTTTTTGGGGCTACTTCAAGGGGTGATATACAGTTAAAATTTTCGAAAAATCGATTTAAAAAAAGAATTCGTAATGTACATATATTTAAGGGGTTACCCCCACTTGCGATTTTGAAAAAATCGATTTTTTTTATTGCATTTTTTTGAAGTATAAGTATCTGAGAATATGACCTGAAAATTTCAAGTCGATTCGAACAAAATTGACTGAGATATGAGCGTTGAAAGAGAAGAATCCGCGTTGTAAGAGCGTCGAAAGAAAAACTTTAAACGCGTTTTTCTCAAAATGGCATTTCTGAAGTCGGTGACCAAGATTACTCGAACACTAATGAACCGATCTTCTTGAAATTTTGCAGGCTTATTTAATACATAAAAATGTAGTCTTTAATCGTTCGATTTTTATTTTCGAAAAAAAATGGCCGTTTTATAGGCAAAAAACGGCCGTTTTTTTTCGTTAAAATCGAACCATTAACTTTGACTGTCCGCCATTTTGTGAAAAATGAATATTTTTTAAAATCCTTCGATTAAAGACTAGTTTATACTTATATTTGACTAAATCCATCCGCATTTTTTTTTCAGATGATCCACTTCGCCGCAATGTTGGTCACCGCAAACCGTGTATATAAAAACATTATTTCATTGACGGCCATTTGCCACTAAACAATGTAATATTTTTCAATAAAAAAATTACTGAAAGTTCTTCAAGATGTGTTCTTTAAGATGGTATATTGATCGATTAAAAAAGTTTTGTAGTTTTCTTTTAAAAAATTCATGAAAAAGGCCTTTTTTGCGCTACAAGTGGGGGTAACGCCTTAAGGAGGTACACCAGCTTCATACAATGTTGCCATGCTAAACCATGGTAAAATTTCAAAATGGTGATAGATCAATAAAATTTGGTGAATATATTCTTTAGTATTATATATGTCAATACAATTTTTTTCAGATTTTTTCATTGTGCCGTTATCGAGTAATTGAACATTCAAGTTCACGTGTATAAGCATAGCGTTTTTATAGATATAGGTATATATTCCGGGTATAAGAATAAATGCTTGTGAATTATTTGTAAGAAAACGGCACAACCAAAAAATCTGAAAAAATTTGTATCTACATGAATAAAACTAAAGAATATATTCACCAAATTTTATTGATCCATCACCATTTTGCTGAAGCTAGTGTACCTCCTTAAGTACACACACAGAAAATTTCTTGTCAATCCGGCGAATATTCTCGAAGTTTCTCGCACATTTGTAATGACGTCGCAGAGCATTCGAAGGTGCTATTTTTTTTTATTGGCGGAAAAACGGTTTTAAGGGCTGAAACGCACCCTAAAAAATGGGGATGTTTTTCGTTTTTCGTCGATAACGTTTTAACGGTACGAGATATTCAAAAATTTCAAATTGCAACAATGTTTATTTTTGTGTGCACTATACATTGGAGATGAGAACGATAACGTTATCGACGGAAAACGAAAAACACCCCCATTTTGGAGGGTTCGTTTCACCCCTTAAAACCGTTTTTCCGCCGATAAAAAAAAATACGTATCGCTTACTTTCCGATGCTTTATAACATATCCAAATTTCAACAAAATCGAAGGCTGTCACATGACGGATGTTCCTTGTCAGACAATTTCCAACCGATTCACTCGAAATGATGAATATGTCGGGAAAAATACATTGTCTATGGAAGTACGTAGGATTTTTTTTATATTGCATAGTTCATTTGTTATTAACAATTATCTGACGATTTTGTAGGCAAATTTTTCACTTTCCAAAAATATGCCAAAAAAATCGTCAGATAATTGTTCTAAAAGTTCCGGCCAACTTTAAAAATGCAATTCAGAGATAAACGCTGCACGGACTCCATTTTGAAATTAATAGCTTCAAAAAAATGATTGTATACAGACATAATCTCAGACGTAATCTCGATCTACTTTGTAGTTTTTCTGAAAAAAAAAATCCCCAAAAAGCCTATTTTTTCGGCCTCTAGAGTGGTCTAACCCCTTAAAATAAAAATATTCGTACTTTTCAAATATATAATACGATTTATTACTAAATTCAAATATCAGGTTATTTTGAGACACCCTATATATACACGAACGACTATTGAATGAATATATCAATTCATTACCATATACTTACGCGAAGTCTGGTCTACGAAAGGACTACGTTGCAGTGAAAATCACTCGACGTTTGCGACGCGCGTGTGTCTGTGAGTCTTGCGGTGATCGCAACAACGTATGTACCCCATAATCTCACCAATCAACAAAACCAAACAATTCGGTTCTGATCTTAATTTGCCTGATTCTCAAACGTTGAACTATCCGTCCTAATAACCAATAAAAAGGAATTACTGTAACAACAATAAATATTATTATTATTAGCATTATTATTATTATCATTATTACTTCATTAATATGGTTATTCCAAATTCTTCGTGGAGTGTTACGCCAAAATTTGAAGCTATCAAAGCTAAAAATAAATCCACGGAAATATATGATCAATGTATGTGATTATTATCGGAGGATAAAAATGGATAAATGTGATGACGAATTTCACGTATATCAAAAAACGAACGTCGACATTCTCGATGAGGGTTCAGTGTCTCCCGCCTACGATGAGTATCATGTTTACTCATTATTTTTATAATAATATTACAAAACAATTACAGTAATGATTGTTTAACCAATACTTATAATTGGCATAATAATAATAATACTAATAGCGATAAAAAATATCATTATTATAATTTATAAAGGGCACTTATTTATATAGGGCATTATTATTATTTATATAGGACACGGTCTTACATACAGGTCTGGGAAGTTCGTTAGTTCACATGGTTCCTTTGCCGAAGTTCGACGATAGAGGCGCTGCAATCGAGTGGTATGGTGCGCGACAGAGACAACAATACTCACGTATTCGCGTTATAGCCTAACCCGTGATCAAAACAACACCCCTCGATACTAGCGACACCACAAATTCGTCTTCAATAATCGAGTTACCCCCACCACCGAAATTTCATCGAGTTTCCAGACCGGTATGTAAGACCGTGATATAGGGTGTCTCAAAATGACCGGACATTTTAATTTATCAATAAAACGTATTATTTATTTGGAAGGTACGAATATTTCAATTCCAATATAAGGTCCAAATATTTTCGTTTCATTTACTTTCATTGCAATCTGTTATTTTCTAACACTCGGCAATTGCGGGAGTTGGATGTGAGATTTCTTTGGCAAGATCGTGGTGGGTATCCAATGACACTCAACTCGCGCAGTTCATAATGTTTGTTCACTGTTCATTTCACACTGAGAATCGATTTTGTAGGTCCCTCGGTTTGTAAGGTGCGCAACCAAGTTCCCGGGTTGTACACATGGATGGCGCTAGCGACACATGTAGTCGGCATACAGGTCTGAAATTGGGTGTCTTTGTAGCTCGGACATCTGTTAAGGATACCCAGTTGTAATATAAACAAATATCGCAAAAAAACGACCTTTTTTCTAACCTCGAAAATGTCAAAGTTTGTGCCAAATAAACAGCATTTGCGGGAAGCATTGCTTTTCTGCTTAAACCTAAAAAAAGCAGCAGCTGAAGCACGTCGGTTACTTGAGGAGGCCTACGGCGAACATATACCATCAAAAACAACGTGTGAAGATTGCTTCAAGCGGTTCAGAAGTGGCGATTTTGAGACTGGGGACAAGGAGCGCTCGGGAAGACAGCAAACATTTGCGGACGCCGATCTGCAAGCGTTATTGGATGAAGATGACACTCAAACAGAAGATCAACTTGCCGAGGCATTAAATGCGACTCGGCAATGTATTTCGAAACGTTTGCACGCCATGGGAAAAATTCATAAGGAAGGAAAGTGGGTGCCGCATGAGTTGACTGAGAGACAAATGGAAAATCGAAGAGCCACTTCCGAAATTTTGCTTTTGCGGCAGAACAGAAAGAGTTTCCTGCATCGAATTGTTACTGGCGATGAAAAATGGATGTATTCCGAGAATCCCAAACGCAGAAAATCGTGGCTTTCACTTGGCGAAGCGTCAACATCGACGGCACGGCCAAATCGCTTCGGAAAAAAGACAATGCTCTGCGTTTGGTGGGACCAGAAAGGAATCGTGTACTATGAGCTGCTGAAACCGGGCGAAACTGTCAATGGGCATCGCTACCGACAACAACTAATCAATTTGAACCACGCATTGCTCGAAAAACGGCCAGAATGGGACACGAGACACGAACGTGTGATATTGCAGCACGACAACGCTCCGTGCCATCGCGGTTCCATTGTCCAGGACACCATAAAAACACCGAAATGGGATCTGCTACCGCACCCGCCGTAGTCGCCAGACCTGGCCCCTTGAGACTATCACTTGTTCTGGTCGATGGCACATGGCTTGGGTGGGCTACACATCGCCAATTACGATGCAGTACAACATTGGTTGGACGAATGGTTTCAGTCCAAAGACGCGTCTTTTTATCGTCGCGGTATTTATGTATTGCCAGAGAGATGGCTAAAATGTGTAAATAGCCAGGGACGATACTTCGAATGAACCATTTTTTGTATTTGTCTTGAAATTTCCGTTTTGTTATTGGTAAAAAAAACCCGGAAACTTGGTTGCGCACCTATATTTCTTGAGACTTCTTGTAATTTCGTCTTCTGTTAGTAGGCCTAAAGCTACTTCGTTGGGGTGGTCTTCGATCCTCGCTTCGTAGCGTTGGCTGAGGCGTTGAATTTCTTTTTTGACCGTTTCGATTTTGAGGTCTCTGTGTATGATATTATAGAACACGTACCAAGGGGCGTTGGTTATTGTTCGTAGGGTTTTTGATTGCAGCCTTTGCAGTCGATGTTTGAGTTGCTGGCTGTACACCATGACTGTATGCGATAAATCCATATTGGCTTAAGGGGCTATACCAGTGTGATACTTTCAAAAAATCGGTTTTTTGTTGCCTTTTTCGACACTTTATACTTTCAAGAATATCATTATCATGTATATCATTTATATCAATATCATTTTATCTTGCAAAAATCGATAGTTATATCTTTAAACGCATTTTTCTCGGAATGAGATTTTTCAAATTTGCTGACTTTGTAACTCAAAGAGCAATTATCCGGTTGACTTGCAATTTGAAGTGAGTACTCTTGAATATATTTACTCTACAATGACGTAGGATATTTTTGATTGGACGAAAATTGACGATTTGGCAATGAAAAAAACGACCATTTTATAGGTAAGAAAACAGACTTTTTTTCATAATTACGCAATTTTGTTACTTTTTGATATTTTTCGAAAATCCTACGTCATTGTACAGGAAATTCCTTCCAGGGTAACGACATTTTTTCCTTTTACGGTTTCAGCTACTTAATCGGCCGGAATCATGTCAGCAGTGGAGGAACTTTTTTTTTGGCGCCTCCGAAGGCAGCGCATAAGTCGCTTGGATCTCAATATTTTTCGATGAAAAAATTATGTAATATAGGTCAAATATAGCCAAATATATTCTTAATTTCCCGAAACATTTAATTGAGTACTTTTCTTCCAAAAAATTCCCGAAAATCACCCAAATTTTCAGCGTTTACGCTGGTATAGCCCCTTAAGTATTGCTTTGTAGATCGTTAATTTGTTGTCCAACGACCGTTTTGAGTTTTTACCGATAAACCTATACATTTTTCTGTCCCTTAGATCCAGTTGTCTTCTTTTGGTGTTTTATGTGTTTTAGGTGTTTTAGGTATTTAAGGGGTTACCCTCACTTGCGATTTTGAAAAAATTGATTTTTTTTATTGCATTTTTTTTAAGTATAAGTATCTGAGAATATGTCCTGAAAATTTCAAGTCGATCCGAACAAAATTGACTGAGATATGAGCGTTGAAAGAGAAGAATCCGCGTTGAAAGAGCGTTGAAAGAGAAACTTTAAACGCGTTTTTCTCAAAATGGCATTTCTGAAGTCGGTGACCAAGATTACTTGAACACTAATGAACCGATGTTCTTGAAATTTTGCAGGCTTATTTAATACATAAAAATGTAGTCTTTAAACGTTCGATTTTTTTTTTCGAAAAAAATGGCCGTTTTATAGCCAAAAAACGGCCGTTTTTTTTCGTTAACATCGAACCATTAACTTTGACTGTCCGCCATTTTGTGAACAATGAATATTTTTTTAAATCCTTCGATTAAAGACTAGTTTATACTTATATTTGACTAAATCCATCCGCATTTTTTTCTTCAGATGATCCACTTCGCCGCAATGTTGGTCACCGCAAACCGTGTATATAAAAACATTATTTCATTGACGGCCACTTGCCACTAAACAATGTAATATTTTTCAATAAAAAAATTACTGAAAGTTCTTCAAGATGTGTTCTTTAAGATGGTATATTGATCGATTAAAAAAGTTTTGTAGTTTTCTTTTAAAAAATTCATGAAAAAGGCCTTTTTGCGCTACAAATGGGGGTAACGCCTTAACCTCTTCTGCTTTCGGCAGTGGTTGGTTGTACAGCGAGACGTTAGGGCAGTTACCTTTCCTGATAGCAAACGTGATGTGGACTGATTTGGTTTCGCTAGCTTTTATTCGCCATTTGTCCAGCCACTGCTCGATGGAATTTAAGGGAAGATATACAGCTAGATGGTCGAGGTCGAGGATTTAGAAGCTATGAACATTCCGTCGACCGTAGAAGACCTACACAATGGGCCTGGTATCGATGATTCCATGTAAGTTAACAGATTTCATGATTTATTCATTCCCAAATTTTCAAACGCGTTTTTCTCAAAACCACGTTTTTCAAATCGGTACCCAAAATTTCTCGAAAACCAATGAACCGATTGCCTTGAGGTTTTTTGTGGTTATTCTATACACCATTATCTAGTACTTGTCATAGGATTTTTTTCCGTCACTTGGTTTTGTTTTATAAACTAAATAATAACTAATTTTTGGCCCAAAAATCACTATTTATGTTCAAACGTCCGCCATTTTGTCATAAATCGATATTTTCAAAATCGGCTATGACAAGTACTAGATTATAGTATCTAATTTAATAATCTTTTAGGTTTTTTTTTTCAGATGATTTTTGAAGAAACGCCAGTGGGTACCGTATACGCAGATTTTTTTACGACGCTCCAAGGATCATACAATATCCTTGTATATTTTTGATATTTTTAAATAAAGGAAATTAAACATATTTTCGAATGTATATACTTTTAGATAATTAAAACCCTAATCCGAAAATTCAAATAGTTTTCCTTGAAAAAATTCACAAAAATGACCTTTTTCCGGCTCCTAGGATCTTCCCTCAAGTGCCTTTGTAAGATGGAGGCTTTTGCAAGACGGCACGAGATAACACGACCATGAAACTTCGTCCGCAATAACTATGCAGTAACAATGCAGCAAATAACAATTTCTATGCGTTGCTCGATCGTGTAATTCTCCATTCCTAACCTCAATACTTCCTGACGCCAGTCACCAAAGTTTAGTACTCTATGTTCGCCGCAAAGAAATGGCGCGCAATTTGAAATGTCAGGTCATTTCGAGGCACCCTTTACGTTCCCATTAGAGTCTAGCTGTCTATATTTTTTTCTAATGCATATGTCTGTACGATCGCGCGTGTTCCATGGAGAACGCAACGCGATTACTCAATACAACGACGATATTATATACGTTGGGGAATGACACGATGTGCCTTACTTTGAGTTCGTACGCTCGATTCACGCGCGCGCAGTGAGCGTAACTCTCATAAATATTTGCTTACAATTAGATGCACACAAATATAGCGCAAAATTTGCAGACGTGGTAAATGTAAAGTAAAATTTGTTCGAGATGTGCGTTGACACGCACACGAAAGCACGCACAATTCTCTCTCTTTTCGTCGCTCTCCCTCAGGCCCGCGTTTTTGAGAGAGATAGAGAGAGATAGAGAGAGAGAGAGAGAGAGAGAGAGAGAGAGAGAGAGAGAGAAAGAGGAAGAACAGGAAAAGGAACGCCGTAGTGAAAAATTCATGGGTACGGCGAGGAGTTCGCGTGAAGAAAGCGTGATCGAGATACTCGTGGGATAAAAATCTTCAACATTGAAACTCCGACGACGTATTCGATTATCTATATCGATGATTAAGACTACTTGGCATTGTTTTTTTTTTTGTAATTCTTACTCATTGTTTGAATCATTTGCCATTTTTTTGTCATCGTAGCAAACATTTTTTCCATAGTTGCTATTAATCTAAAAATGTTAAATTGTTAACATTTTTGGCACGTTGTTAACCGTTAAATTGTTCATCGTTATATTGTTAAATTGGTGACTAATTATGTTACGGGTTATTGATGTTATGTTACTAATTGTTAAATTGTTAATCTTCTAATTGTTTATTTTGTAATTGTTTATTGTTAAATGGTTTACTGTTAAATTCTTTATTGATAAATTGGTCAATTTTATTTTATGTTTATGTTGAGATTGTTAAATTGGTGACTCTTAAATTATTCATCGTTAATTTGTTTATTGTTAGATAATTTATTGTTAAATTGGTGACTCTTAAATTATTCATCGTTAGATGATTTATTGTTAAATTGTTTATTGATAAATTGTTCAATCTTATTTTATGGTTATGTTAAAATTGTTAAATTCAAGTTGATTGTCAAATTGTTAAATTTAAGTTCATTATCAAATTGGTAAATTTAAATGGAACCTTAAATTTAATCGTTTTTGAACAATTTAACATTGTTAGCTTTTAACAATTTAACATTGTTAAATTTTAACAATTCATCATTGTTAAATTTTAACAATTTAACATTGTTAATTTTTAAAAAATTCATCATTGTTAAATTTTAACAATTTAACATTGTTAACTTTTAACAATTTAACATTGTTAATTTTTAACAATTTAACATTGTTAAATTTTAACAATTCATCATTGTTAAATTTTAACAATTTAACATTGTTAAAATTCATCATTGTTGAATTTTAACAATTTAACATTGTTAATTTTTAACAATTTAACATTGCTAAATTTTAACAATTCAACCTTGTTCATTTTTAACAATTTAACATTGTTAAATTTTAACAATTTAACAAAGTTAAAAAACGATATAATTTACATTTAAATGTAATTAAATTAAATTAAATTGTTACCATTTTTTAAAACGGTAAAAATGTCAAAAACGTTTATTGAAAGAATGCATTTTTTTCCATATTTTTGTATCTTTTTTTTTCAATTATTCCTTTTTTTCCATCTATGTATTGTTTTAATTATTTATTTTGTTAATCCCCACCCCCCTCCCCAATCTCAAAGAGCTCGGGAGTCCATAAAATCCAAAATCTTACTCTATAAAGTCAAATTCGTCGAAACTTCGATCCTCGGTTTTTCAAACGTTAAAAAATATTTCCTCTTTCGCCACGTTAATCACCACAACGAAAGCAAAATTTCCCGTTGCCGCACAGATCCGTAGATAGAAATGTCTCGTTCGGAAAAAAAATCTTCCCAGTGGAAGTTTTCGAGTTAGAACCGCATCGCAATTTACCAACCGAAAATGAGGAAGCAGCCGCGGTGAGAAAAACCGCGGGAATCTCTTTCGACCGACGCCGAGAGGTTCGTAATTTACTCCAAAGTGGAAAAAGCCAGTGTAAAAGTAGACAGTAGTAGATAGCTCCGTCGCTGACGATCTCTCTTTCTCTTTCTCTCTCCCGCGCTCTCTGTCACCTTTCATGAGGAACGCGTGTGTGTTTACCAAACAAACGAAGGAATTACGAAGAAACGTACGGTTAATTTCGAGATACGTGCCACTACAGTGCCACCATGAAAATTATTGACTCCAATCCTTATATATATATATATATATATATATATATATATATATATATATATATATATATATATTGTATTATTTATATATTATATTAAATAACAGTGTTAATAGAAAAGAGCGTAGCGGATATGCTGTTTTTTCCTTTTCTTTATTGTTAGTTATAAGGGTTGGGCGTGTTTTTTTAGATATAAGGATTAGAACATAAGGCGAGAGTTGGGTGAATGTAAAAAAGCGAAAGCTGTACATGTGGAAAATAAAATCTATCTATATTGTATTAAATAAAATAAATTTAAAAAATATATATTTTATATATTTATTGTTAGCGTTTATATTTTATTGAATTTCGGCTCATTTTTCTGATATTTCCACCATTTTTAGTAAAAAATAATTGCCTGCATATGTATGTGTGTGTATATATATATATATATATATATATATATATATATATATATATATATATATATATATATATATATATATATATATATATATATATATACATACACATACACACACACACACTCACACACATATATATATGTATATGCAGGCGATGAATAGGAATTTAAAAAAAGAAATAATAATTTGATTTGCATAATGTTCAACGTGCTTCTTATTTTATTGTTAGCGTGTATATTTTTCATTCAACTTTGGCTCATTTTTCTTATATTTCCATAATTTTTATCAAAAATTCATAGAAAATCAGAAAAATGAGCAAAAATTCAACGAAAAATGTAAACGTTTTAGGCCACAGTAACGGGTATAAAAGCATGTGCGAATTTAACAATTTTTTGTCGTATGAAAAAGTGATTCACTCGTAAAATTAATTACACATCTATTTACTATGAATATCAAGCTGTTAGAAAATTTATACATATTTTTTTCGATGTACAAACGAACATCGTTTTGTACATCGAAAAAAAAAGATATATATATATATTTTTTCTAACAGCTTGATATTCATACGAAATAGTTGTGTAATTAATTTTATGAGTGAATCACTTGTTCATACGAAAAAAAATTGTTAAATTCGTACATGATTTTATACCCGTTACGGTGGCTTAAGGCCTTGAAAATAAAATAAGGGGCACGTTAAACATTATGCAGATCAAATTATTTTTCTTTTCTTTTAAATCTAATTCGAGCCTATTCATGTCGATCTCAGATTCACAATTTGACTGAAAGAAATCGAGATGCAAAAGAAGAATAAAAAAGGCACGCGAACACAATGGCTCAAAATAAACAGCTGAACGATGATAATATTAAATAATTACCGGCCACTCCGAGCTGTACGGAGATACAAGAGTTTTTCGGCGCGAAAAATTCGTATCGAATATAATATAACCGAAAATAATAAATATCGAAAATAAATTGATGCAAAAAAAAGCGTCGATAAATCGCCCGTTGGGATTGGTAAATATTATTGGAAAACTTCGCTCACCGGATTGCGACCAGCATTCGGGGCACTCTTGACAGAGCATCGACCAGTCGTGTTTAAGATCCTTGAAAGTTGCCATAGTCGAACGCAAAAAAAGAACAAACGAATGAAGAAAAAAACAAACTTTATCTGCGCACTGTTTGTTTTTTTTTAATCAATTATCCGTCAATATTCCACTCAGCGTATTATTTTGCCGTCACTTTCGAAACTTCACCGAGCGTCGCACCGAATTTTAAAATGTATCGAAAAGGACGAAGAAACCACTGATCGAATTCGCGACTCATCAATGTTTCAAAATCATCGCGATGAAAAAATGCACGTGCGTGTCAGGTGAACTTGATTGCACGAAAATGAGTTTCCAGTGTGTAGAATTTTTTTTGGAATTTTTCGCAAATTTTTGAGAATTTTGGCGGTGTATTGGAGAATTTAAGAGATTTTTTTAGGAATTTTCCTCGTTCCCGCGAGTCGACGATGAGTTATCAAGGTTTTATTGTCGTTGCTTTTGCTTCCGGAGAAAATTCGCGGAGAGAACATTTGAGGAGAGAGCACATGGATGATGGAGGCAAAAAGCAGTTGATATTACTTTGAGACACTTGGTTTTCTGCGCTAGCTAGTGTGTACACGTTCACCACTCGGCCGGTCGCTCTTTCTCACTCCTTCTCTTTCTCCCTCTCTTCTGCTGTACGTCGCCCTATTATTTTTCTCTCGCTCGCTCACTCTCCTCATCCCATTTTCACGCGTTCTTGCTCTTTCTCTCTCTCTCTCTCTCTCTCTCTCTCTCTCTCTCTCTCTCTCTCTCCCTCTCCGTCTATCTGTCCTTTTCTCTTTCATGTTTTCCAGACAAGGCAAGTTTGTACTTATCGGGATTCCCAACAGGTTCGCCTCTCTCTCTGTTTAAAACGCCGCCTGCTGGTGTCCACATCTTGCTGCCTTCGTTTGCACTTACCCCCCTGTACGGCAATCCCAGTTCTCTTCAATATTCAATTTTTCACACATTTTTTTTTATACTGCTCTCGAGCCCTATTTCCAGGCTTCAATTTATAGGATTTTCGTAATTTCTTTCGAACTTCACTAAATACATTAAAAATCGTCTCTGTAAAATTTCAGTGTCCCAGCGACGTAATTACAGAGAAAAGAAATATTAAAATTGCGTATTTGTGTGAAGGAATTCCGAGACGACATACAAAAAGCCAATTTCCGGTCGCTACAAAAGTGTATATAATAGTGGAAATCCGTCAGATTCTTAAGAATCGTCAGATTTACATACTCAACACTTGTAGTAATCCAGTGCTCTCGGAAAAAATTACGCTTATTGACCTAACTTTTATGTAATATCAAGTTTAATTTGAACTTCCGGTATTGGATTTATTACCACTTGCTACGATAAAGAGACGTGACAGCAAGGCAACAGCTGACTGTAGTCCTAACCTCATCTCACTCATTCGAATGTCCACACATATTTCATTTTTAACCGACATATTTCGCCGACACAAATTTTCCACGCTTTTTACCAGTCGTGGTCCGAATACAATGCTTTATATTGCCCGCACCTGACATTGTTTTGACAGATCGACGTTGAAAAGCATGGAGGTTAAACTCGCCTGGTTGAGTAAAAAGAGACGGAGAACCAATGTTGCCAAATGTCAAATCTAGAAATACTGCGCGAATCGTTGGAATAACCTTTTTTTCATTCTTCTAATTAAATGTGAACATTAATTAAACAGTTTACACATGGAAAATTTGGTTATTACAATTTTTTTCGCATTTGTTACGAATATAAATTGTACGAGTCTCAAGTATGATCAGTGGTATGACTAATGTGAAGCGATAAGACTACCTTAATTTAAATTATTCATATTGAACGATAATTTTCATATACGGATATCACATATATGACATTCTTGCATTTATTTAATTTTGTTTGTAACTATTCATTTAATGAATTTCACTAATTGTCCGGTTTTTTAAACTTATTTAAAAAGATGTACGTCGTGTTACGTATTATATTAACGGAGACTTTGTCCTTGGAGTGCCATATTTCAGGTGTTTACATTTTATTTTTTTTAAAGGAAACGAGTAAAGTTTTTTGAATGCGATTTTTTCTTGCTTTTATTCATGATATACAGAACGTTAAAAAAAAAAAATTTTGAAAAAAAAAACCAAAATGGCGGCCGTTGCAGCTCCGCGAAAACAGGTCCTCAAATCGCGGGAGGTAAACGGCTGACATCACTGCCCCCTCTTTGTTGATCTGAAACACAAATTCAAAGCATATTATCAATCTGTGACCCTTTGGTCATGGAATGACGGATGGGTTTTTCGTTTAGTACAAATTTCGGAAAATGGCGGCAATTTAAAAAAAAATCGAATTTTCGCGTTTTTTTTCGCATAAAAAGATAAATAATAAATGCAAAAATGTATCTATCGAAAAAAACGATCCGTCATTCCGTGAAGACATATTTTCTGAGTATGCTCTCCAAATTTCAGGTCGATATGTTAATTACAGCGGTCAGGAGAATGTCAGCCATTTTTAAAAACGTGTTTTCGAGAAAAATGCGTTTCAAGTTTTGTAATGTGTTTACACAAATGTGTTTATAATTACCGCTAATCGGCAATGCCTGGTCCATAGAGGCATCCCTCCTCTTCTTCTAGCTGCTCATGTTGAGCCGCTAACATCTCCCGCCGATTTCAAGGACAAAGTCTCCCTTAACGAGTCATGCTTAGTTGTGACAGTCGAAAACAGCTAATTTTGGGGATTTTTTAATAATCATAATGAATTTCCGGATTTGAAAAATACAAACTTTGCTCCCTCTTTTACCCTTAAGGATTGAATTTCCAAAAACGCTGAAATTGCATTAATTGTGTCTAGGAGCAGTAATACAATTTCAAGTAAATTTGACCCGATTTTTGTAATTTTCCGTACAAACTTTGCCACCCCCTTTTGTTTAGGGGTTGAATTTCGAAAAACGCTTAAATACGTGTTGAAGAGCTTTGATACTAAGTTTCAAGTACGTCTTCTGACCAGATTTTTTCTTATTTTACATACACAATTTGCCACCCTCTTTCTTCCCTTAGGGGTTGAATTTCTAAAAACGCTGAAATACGTGTTTTATTAATTGTGTCAAGAAGCACGTATACCAAATTTCAAGTAAATCCGACCAGATCTTTTTAAATTTTCATACAAACTTTGCCATCCCCTGTCACCTCTTGAGGGTTGAATTTCAAAAAATCTCTCCTTAGTGGGTGCTTAAGTCACGAAATGATTAAAACGTCTTTTGTGGTGAACAATGCCCTTTTGAACCGGGTTAATATCAAAGAGTCAAACAGATTTCGTTAGTATATTAGTTTATCATATGATTAATCGAAGGAATTTCCAAAATATCAAATTTCAAAAATAGCGCGTGTCCAGTCTTGATTTTTGCCAAAAAAATGGGCATTTTTCGTTCATCAAAGCGAAAGTATACAACGGAAAAAAACACTTCTATGAAATACTATATTTTTACATCTAGAAAAAGCCCTAAAAATGTCAAAAAGATCGATTCAGTAGTTTCGAAAATATTTTGCCCACCGACTTTGAAGACATACTTTGGAGAAAAATAATCGTTTAAAGTTTCGAACGGCGCCCCGAGCATTCCGACGGGCGGCAACATAGCATATAAATCTGTCATTTTTTATCCGATCACCTTGAAATTTTCAGGGAACATTTATAAGATGATATTGAGTCAAAATATATTGTCTTTGAAAAAAGTGTTTTTTTTTCACTTTTACATTAGGTATAACCCCTTAATACGAGTCCTGAAAAAAGCTCAAGTCGGTTTTTTCTTCTATATCAGTAGACTTAAACTAATGCAGTAGGGTCAGAGTGGGATCAGTGGCTTTTTTTTTCAGAGGTCTATGGCTGCCTAACTGTTCACACAATCTCAATGAAACCTTGACTAAACATGAGGTGTGTTCAATGGCTTCATTTTGTTAAAAGACACTGAACGCCCTAACCCAATAGATATTGAGATAATAGCCATTAAAAAAAATGGAATTCGATCCACTGTGTACTTGGGGGTGTACACAGTGAAACATGCCTAATTTCACAGTCAAACAAAATTTCAAAATCAAACAAAATATGAAGAAAATTACCCTGAAAATTACCTGACCCTGAATGCGAGCAAACTCCTATCGGTTTACGTCTTAGGTACAGGGATCGCGTACAAAAGTACCCATATTCAATTGCAATTATCTCATGAACTAAACGGTGAATCGAATTAAATTTTTGGGCATCAGTCCATGAAGGTCATGTCTAGACCATACTTAGATTTCAGCCAATTCCTAAGATTTTACCAAAACTACAGAACTACCTTAAGCTGTTCGTTTGGGTGAAAGTTTTGTAAAATTGTATTAATTCGCCGTTCCACGTATCGCAGTTGACGAATGATTATTCTTCATTATTGTATTTTAGGATGAAGAATCATTGCATCAATGAAGATTTTATCCGGCGGCAATTTCAAATTTATTTCATAATCGAATATGCTGGATAGTTATTCAAAAATGATGCAATTACGATTGGAAAACTTGCCAGAATGATACTTGGTGCGCAACTAAGTTTCCGGGTTTTTTGACCAATAAAAAGTCGAAAATTTCAAGCCAAATACAAAAAATGGTTCATTCGAAGTATGGTCCCTCGCTATTTACACATTTTTGCCATGTCTCTGGCAATACATAAATACCGCGACGATAAAAAGACGCGTCTTTGGACTGGAAGCATTCGTCCAACCAATTTTGTACTGCATCGTAATTGGCCAAATGTAGCCCACCCAAGCCATGCGCCATCGACCGGAACAAGTGATAGTCTGAAGGGGCCAGATCTGGCGAATACGGTGGGTGCGGTAGCAGATCCCATTTCAGTGTTTTTATGGTGTCTTGGACGGTGGAACTGCGACGGCACGGATCGTTGTCGTGCTGCAATATCACACGTTCGTGTCTCGTGTCCCATTCTGGCCATTTTTCGAGCAATGCGTGGTTCAAATTGATTAGTTGTTGTCGGCAGCGATGCCCATTGACAGTTTCGCCCGGTTTCAGCAGCTCATAGTACACGATTCCTTTCTGGTCCCACCAAACGCAGAGCATTGTCTTTTTTCCGAAGCGATTTGGCCGTGCCGTCGATGTTGACGATTCGCCAAGTGAAAGCCACGATTTTCTGCGTTTGGGATTCTCGAAATATATCCATTTTTCATCGCCAGTAACAATTCGATGCAGGAAACTCTTTCTGTTCTGCCGCAAAAGCAAAATTTCGGAAGTGGCTCTTCGATTTTCCAATTGTCTCTCAGTCAACTCATGCGGCACCCACTTTCCTTCCTTATGAATTTTTCCCATGGCGTGCAAACGTTTCGAAATACATTGGCGAGTCACATTTGATGCCTCGGCAAGTTGATCTTCTGTTTGAGTGTCATCTTCATCCAATAACGCTTGCAGATCGGCGTCCGCAAATATTTGCGGTCTTCCCGAGCGCTCCTTGTCCCCAGTCTCAAAATCGCCACTTCTGAACCGCTTGAAGCAATCTTCACACGTTGTTTTTGATGGTATATGTTCGCCGTAGGCCTCCTCAAGTAACCGACGTGCTTCAGCTGCTGTTTTTTTAGGTTGAAGCAGAAAAGCAATGCTTCCCGCAAATGCTGTTTATTTGGCACAAACATTGACATTTTCGAGGTTAGAAAAAAGGTCGTTGTGTTGCGATATTTGTTTGTATTACGACTGGGTATTCGTAACAGATGTCCAAGCTATAAAGACACCCAACTTCAGACCTGTATGCCGACAACATGTGTCGCTAGCACCATCCATGTGTGAAACCCGGGAACTTAGTTGCGCACCGAGTAAGTACGAAAGCAAAATCCGCAAAAACAACCAAGAAACGAATACGAAAGACTGAAATATCTGCTTTGATAACTGATAATTGTTTTATTTTCCTTTTTTATCGAGCATACACGAGTATACACCTTTACTGATAGCACGGTCCTAAGGTTTTTTCACCTTGAGAAAACCGGCGGTGTTCGAGAAGTACTTAGCATTGGCCTCGTTGACTTTTTTCTCGGCGGCTTGAGGATTAACTATTTCCAGGCCCTGCAACGGTGTGAAAGCGACACTCGATGCTGTACCGGAAACGTGCTTCTTCACCGTCGTACTACCGCCCCACTGCTGTTGTTTTTGTAAATTCTTCTGCAGGGTCTTCGATATTCGTACTTTCGTCTTTTCGTCGATCTGTGGCAAGCGTATTCGGCCAGTTCCCGCTTTGCCGATCGTTCCCCGCGAATAACCCAGATCCTCCTGATAAGCGTCGTTCTCGATCTGTCCACGCAGCGATACAAAACAAACGAAATACTTGTTAACCCGAAAAATAAAAATAAAAACACAAAGAAAATTACGTTTTTTTCCAACAATTGCGTACGAATTTTTGTGGCCAATTCGAACAATTATTAATCTGATTGCGTAGAAATGGTCATTTTTGATAATTCGTCAACAAATTTGGTTATAAGCTCAGTGAATGCATATTTTAAGTATGCTTGGGATTGCTTGGGTTGTTTCAAATTGATTTTAATTCATGCAACTTTTTTTGTAATACATACAAATATTCTTTTTCAACTTGTCAACAAAAATAGATAAATAAAAGGAAAACCATTTTTTTAACTCAACCAACTCAATGAAAAATCAAAATGAAATAAAAATGAATTCGAGAAATACTTATTCGATTTCAAGGCATTTTTTTAACATTCAAATTTCTTAATTATTCGGATAAAACTGAGAAAAAAATCGTTATTGAAATAAAATAGAAAAAAAAAGCCGTTTAAACTGAACAAATATTTTTTCTCACCCCGATAAAGTTAGAATGAATAGTTTCCGAAAATAAAGAATATTCCCCGTTACTCACATCAGCGAAATTCATACGATTGGCGTGTTTGCGGAATTCGGTAATGGCGTAACGTTCCTTCATCTTCCTGACGCGTTTACCGCCGCGCTTCTTCCGGCCGGGATCGATGGGCTTCGGCAACGGTTTGACGAACTTAACGGGTGGTGGCTCCTGCAACTTGTCCAGTTTCTTTTCGATCTCGTCGCGCAACGACTGGCCGATGTGGCCGTCGGTGCTTTCGTGGCAGGCGTCTACGCGCGCGGCCAGCATGCTCTTCGAGGCGACCAGCCGCGCTGCTTTCCTTCTAAGATCCTGAAGAAACCAATCGTATTATTGTTCGCTGGCTGTCAACGGCGAAATTCAGCCACTCGGTGGATATGCTTGAAGAATAATATTATTAAGAGAACCTCGTACCGGATTTTCGCTAAAGTCAGAGCTTCTCGTAGTTCTGCCGTTCTATATTCACAAGTACAAACACGGAATCGCGGGAATTCGATTTTTGCAATGTTACGAAAACCGTTTTCCGCCGTCTCGAGAAAAGCGCCGCTTTTCCGTTTTAGCGACCAAAGGAAATTTGGTAAGTAAAAAAAATAATATATTTCCCTTGCATTCCAACGATGCAAGCTTCAACGCTATAGTTACAGTGGCGTCCTCCCTTGAGGGGTTAGGCCACTCTAGAGGCCGAAAAAATAGGCTTTTGGAGATTTTGTTTTCAGAAAAAATAAAAAAAAAATCGAGATTACAAAAAAGGGTGTTTATCATACATATCAGTCACTGTATACAATAATTTTTTTGATGCGATTAATTTCAAAATGGCGGCTGTGCAGCGTTTATCTTGAAACTGCATTTTTTAAGTTGGCCGGAAACATAACTCAGACAATTTTCAACCGATTCACTTGAAATGTTGAATATATCTTGAAAAATACATTATCTGTGGAAGTACGTAGGATTTTTTCATAATGCATAGTTCATTTGTTATTAACAATTATCTGACGATTTTTTAAGAGAAATTTTTCACTTTCCAAAAATTTGCCGAAAAAATCGTCAAATTAATCGCTTCAAAAAAATGATCGTACACAGTCACTGATATGTATGATAAACACCCTTTTTGTAATCTCGATTTATTCTGTAGTTTTTCTGAAAAAAAAAATTACCAAAAAGCCTATTTTTTCGGCCTCTAGAGTGGCCTAAGGCCTTAGGGCGGGATATACATCTACGACGATCAAAAAATCGAATTATTTTTTTTCTCCTTTAAACGATAAAACTATGGGGCCGTACATAAATTACGTAACGCAATTGGGGGATTCGGCCAGGGGTTACGGTCTACGTACGTGGGGGGGTCAAGGTTTTCGTTACGTCACGATTTTGGAACTGCCAGAAATAGCAAAATTTCTGCATGTTCAAGTTTTCAATTTAAACCTCGAGTGCAATTGTACCGTGGACAGCTCACAGCTTTCTATACGCAATGTCAGTTAAGGGGGAAAATCGCTTTGCAAGAACTTGCACAGTCGCTTTCCCACATCGCCCAATCAAAATTTGAAGGCCATTTCTTTTTATAATTCTTGCAAGTACCTGCATTGAAAAATATGTTGGCAACATTTTTATTCACAAGTCCAAAAATTGACGGAGTTATAGTCACTTTAGTAAGTACTGGTAGCGCGACCGGTTAGTGCCCTCAGTCCCTACAGGTGTGGCATCATTTACAATAGATAAAGTACAGGCCCTTATTATTTTGCGAACTATCATGAAGATGAAGAACCGTCATATCGCCCGTGACGAGATACTTCAATGTAAGTATCAATATTCTAGAAAAAATCGCAACTTTATATCAAGAAACACGGAACGAACACTTCGTACGCGTTTGTCTCGAAACTAGTTTTTTTTTACCATGTCCGAGCGAATACTTAAAAACTTATCAACCGATTTTCAATTTTTCAAAAAACGTTTTTGTAATCGCAGTGACTAAGACTGTACGTATCCGCGTTTTCAACATTTGATAATTGCTATTTTTAAAGACTGCTTGAATACAGAAAAGGGCCTTGAAAATAGAAAAAAATGTTCAAACTGTCGGCATTTTGTAAAAAAAAAACCAAAATAAAAAGACGGCAACGCATAACGATAGCTACATTTGTATAGATATCGATAAATTGTTGACTTCCAATTTACAGATAACCTTTCATAAAGATATCGATGGGACAAAGAAGAGAATTTTTTTTTTTCGTCGTCAAATCAAGGCATATATCACGGTTAATTTTCAAGATTTTGTCATAAAAATTGGTATAGAACGAGATGAATATATACTTCATAAAATGAGTATAAACCCAAACCTTTCATAATTAGTTATATCTATGAAAAAAATCGCAATTATTGACGACAAAGCACCCGTTACGTAACGGAATAGGGGGGGGGGGTTCTGGCCAAGCGTTACGGTCCCGTTACGTGGTGGGGGGGGGGGGGGGGGGGGGGTAAAAATTGGTAAATTTTGCGTTACGTAATTTGTGTAATTTGTGCTGATCCCCACAGCTGTATCGTCGATATCAGAATCAGCTGTTCAACGATCAAAATATCGTTTTTTTTTCTTCAAACGATAGAACTATATATGTAGAATATTTTCCTAAAGTTTCAAAGCGAAATTCGAAAAACTTCAAACGTCACAGCCCGTCAACGCTCTGCCTCACAAGCTCGGATTCGGAGCGGGCGTGAACTTCAAACGCGTTTTTCTCAAAACTGCATTATCGAAATTGGCGTGCAGGATTACTGAAAAAGTATTAAGCCGATTGCCGAAAACTATGAACCGAAATATTGGTACCTTATACTTGACGAGAAAGGTTTTTCAAAAATTGAAAAAAAAATTACTCTTTTAATCCACATTTTACAGAAATGTTGCGTGAAATGTCGATTTTTTTTGTAAAGGTGTGCCATTTTCTTAAATTTGCATTTTCTTCATTTTAATTACCGTCACATAGAAATTATACATGTTCTAACTGAAAAAATGCTTGAACTTTTTGGCAAATCAAAGTCTACGGGAAGCTAGACTGTACGCCGATTCGCAACTCCCGCGGCGACCTTGCTGTAACACTGTGCCACAGCTCCGTCATTTTGATGATGAATAAAATTTAAAAAATTGTTTTGTATACTTAAATATACTATTAAAGTATACCTAAAGTTTGATAATTGTGGAATAATTATTTCTTAGTTTAAAAAATCCCTCAATATTGCTTCTTTTCCTGATTAAATGTATATCCCGCCTTAAACGAATTTAGCGAAGCTTATCGGCAATAAAAATAAGTTCTTCTTCGGATCTATAATTCCAGCATTTTTTTCACTCAGGTATTTTGAAAATGTTAAAAAAATGCATTTTCGGAGTGGACAACGATTTTTCTAATCTTTCCAGCTGCCGTTTTTGTTTTTGATCGAGTGTAGCCAAAGATGCAATTTATCGTAAGTGGGAATCGTGTGCTATGTTTTTTCGATGCTCTCGGTTGCACTCACCGGTGGTGTGTCCTGGACTATATCCGAATAATAAATGAATCCTGTGTGGGGAAGAGCGGCGACTTGGGAGAATCCGGAAAGCGTTGCTTTCTGCGATCCAAGCACGAGAACGTTGCAAGACGGCATTTTCGAGAGTTTGGTCAAACCTCCGGCTACGCCTGCGATGTCAGACCCACGATAAAGAAAATACATTTACACGGCGAATGTGTTGAAAAAAAATTAACCATTGCATATAATCGGAAAATAAAAAAAAATACTGAATGAGAAATGGATATAATACAATAAAAACATACTAAATTATAATAATAAATGGAACTAATAATGGAAAATAAATCATGGAAAATAAATAATGGAATGACGTTGAAGTTTGCATCGTTGGAATGCAACGATTCTTTCGTTAATTTTCCATTTCTGTAATTTTATCCTGATTTAATGCCTTTTCCTTGCAAATTGAGATCGTAAATCTCTAATAAGAATACGTAAAAAGGTTTGAGTGATTTTCAAACCGGAAAAAAAATCGAACAATTAATAACATTGATTTTCGTTGCGTTCCAACGATGCAAACTTCGTCATCATGGAATATAAAAGAACATGTCCTGACTGGAAGAAGGGATTTTCAGAAATTCAACCCTTAAGGGGAGAAAAGCGGTGGCAAAGTTTGTATGGAAATTTAACAAAATCTGGTCGCATTTACTTGAAAGTTGGTATTCGTGCTTTTTGACACCATTAACGAAATATGTATTTCAGCGTTTTTAGAAATTCAACCCCTAAGGGGAGAAAGAGGGTGTCAAAGGTTGTATGTAAAATAAAAAAAATCTGGTCAAAAGATTTACTTGAAACTAAGTATTAAAGCTCTTCAACACAATTAATAAAGCACGTATTTAAGGGGGTCGTCTAGTGTGTAAGATCAAAAGAAGAGAAAACGGCCTTGCATGACTTCTTTGAAGAAGAGGAAGGTGTACTCTATGGTCCAGGGATAGCAGATTGATAGTGGGACCATTTTTTTTTATTATGAATTATATACTCCAAACTCTCAAAACACGATTTTTTCAAACTGCTGCCATGATATCTCAAAAACTATTTGATTGATTCTGCTCAAATTTATACAGCATATTTATTACATATATAACTACAAGTTGAACTAAAATAATTAAGATTGCTTCGTTAGTTTTCTTTTTATCAGCTATATAGACCCAAAAAAAATACGAAAAATTGAATTTTTTTTCCAAAGCGTGAAAAAAAATTATTTTTTCGGAATTCTAACTTTATTTTAGTTCCATTTAGAGGCTCAAGTCTCGCGATTAAAATTGCGTTTGGTTTTTTTTATTTCAAATAAGCAGAACGGCCGGAATCATGGCAGCAGTGGAGCACCTCTTTTTATATATGTGTTCCTGTTGGGCGGTGTTTCTCCGACTATATTCTATATAATGACTTAAAAAAATTCACAAAGTTTGTTTAAATGTTAATAAAAATTATATACAATTTATAAATTATTATATTTTAATGATTTGTCAAAAAAAAATTCCCCAAAAAAGCATTAAAAAACGGCCTTCACACTAGGCGACCCCGTTAAGCGTTTTCCGAAATTCAACCCCTAAACGAAAGGGGGTGGCAATGCTTGTACGGAAAATTAAAAAAATCGGGTCAAATTTACTTGAAAATTTGTATTACTGCTCCTAGACACAATTAATGAAATTTCAGTGTTTTTGGAAATTCAATCCTTAAGGGGAAAAGGGGGTAGCAAAGTTTGTATGGTAAAAGAAATATCTGTTCAGATTTACTTGAAACTTAGTATTAATGCTCTTCAACACAATTCTACGTGTTCCTTAAGGCCTTAGGCCACTAACAGGTACAAAATCATGTGCGAATTTAACAATTTTTTTTCGTGTAAAAAAGTGATTGACTCATAAAATTAATTACACATCTATCTAGTATGAATAACAAGCTGTTAGAAAAAATATATATTTTTTTTCGATATACAAAATGGCCGACTACTAATATTTTCTTTTGTTAACTTTTTTTAGGCGCTCCGCGGCGTGACATTTAGCATCCACAATTATTTACCTAGAACAAAAAACAAAAATTCTCGTCAATCTACATTAGAATACCTAGAGAAGTACGTACGGAATTTAAAAAATATTGTTTTGTTCAAAAGTTGTAGGTATTTGAACTTAAGAAACGAATTTTCAGTGAAAAATTTCATTATAACTGCTCATAAAATAAGAAGATTTCGATTAATCAGAAATTCCGTACGTACTTCTCTGCGAAATGCAATTAGAAACATAACTTTTAAATTTGAAGTAAATCGAGTGAAAATTGTTGAAGTTATTTGTCACGCCATTTGGAAAAAAGCTGTTTCGAGAAGTTCCGAGTAGTCGGCCATTTTGTACATCGAAAAATATATATATATATATATTTTCTAACAGCTTGATATTTATAATAAATAGATATGTAATTAATTTTATGAGTAAATCACTTTTCCATACGAGAAAAAATTGTTCAATTCGCACATGATTTTATACCCGTTACTGTGGCCTAACCCCTTGAGGAGCATTCAACACAAGTCTGCGCGAGCGAAGCCGCCGGCGGAAAGCTAGTTACCCATAATTTTCGCTGCCGTGGACGCGCCGACGATGACAGAAAGATTCGGTGCTATGAAAGCCATTCTACTTTCCACGTACTCGAATATTTTGGATTTACAATTGTTCAATTCAACGGCCATGTCGCACGCCTCGCAGATCGCGTCCTTCTCCTCGCTCGTCAAGTACTGCCTAAAGTAAATTACAATAACGACGGTATAGTGTAAGTAAAATACAGTGAGCAGCGTACTTTGAATTAACCCTCCGTAGTCACATAGGATAGGATCAACCCGCCCATCAACTTGCGCCTAAACATCTAATAGTCTTCAGCTTCGAACGGGACTTTAGTCGCCATACACCAGGGGTTTGAAGTATCCCTTATAGGTATGGACCGTTAGTAATTTGAATCGAGCATAAGTGCTGCGCTGACAACCGATCAAGCAACAAACGCAACGGAAGTGTCATAACAGAAGCAGAAACGGAAACAGACATTAAAAGTAAATTTTAGGGAATATGTAAATACTATTTAAAAAAATAACAATTCTTTGTCAAGGATTATGTTTTCTTTATTAAATTAATATTCAAAATGTAATAACAGCAAGTTTTATTTAACTGTAAACTCGGTCTTTGAAGGCCTAATAGGATTGGCAAACAAATATCGATGTATCGATATATCGATATTTTTTGTTCGATGTATCGATATTTTCAGGCGATATATTGTATCTCGATATATCGATATATCGATATAGAATATCAAGTATCGAAAACGTATAAAAAACGATATTTTTTCCAACAGCAACACCGACCCGGTTGTCGCCACTGACTATCCTGCCACCAACTTATCGGTTCAAGTGGACAAAATTGGAACTAAGGCCGCTCCGACCCGTGTATGTATATAAACTCGCCACTAGTGATGCTGCCAACTGGACAGACAAGTTGGTGGCACTGGTGGCACAGTAATTTGTGAGTATGTGACTTTAGCCGTGTTGAAAAATTACTCTGTGACCGGCATAAAAAAAACTAACCTCAAACTTGGACACCATCTATATAATCTTTGCCTCAATCACACAAAGTGAAAGTCACGATCGTGCCGTAGAGGACGCAGTGTACAGACGGCGACGGTATTTCGTGTAAGTAAGTAAAATTAAATGTATGCTCTTTTTCGACTTTTATGATAATTTTAACCTTCCTGACATTATTTTTATCGCATGTATATGTATTGGACTACTTGAAAAGCGACAATTTTTTTTTCTCGAAATTCCCTATCTCAAATAGAGAAACGCAAAAGGTGCTCAATATGTCCTTCCACAGACGATAAGAAAACAATGTTTTGCTGTGCGCGGTGTTTGTGTATCCAGTGCGCGAACAAACATTTCCCGCAATAATACTGCATCTTCTTTCATTGTATTCACTTAATTACTTATATTTACTTCATTACTACGGTTATGTAATTAAAAAAACATTTCGATTTGTAATAACAAAAAACTAAAAATAAACCGAAAATAATTTTTGTTTTTTTTTCTATGAAAAAAAGCGACCTTTTCGGTAGTCAAAATAAATATACTTTTTGAAAGTAGCACATTCACTGTATTTTTTCCCAATAGTACATGTATTCAGCTATATAACCCCGAAAGAATTTTTTTTTTACATGAAAATTTGTTTAAGTTGTGATTTTTTAAATGAAAATCGATTTTTCCTTCATTTTTTGTGTCATTTATTATTGTAAAAAAATGTATTTACAATAAATGGATAAATGAATGAGTAGATCGTGGAGAGTAATGTTGTAAAAGTAATTCAGAATTTCTTCAGATTTTTTTGACGTTTTTTCTTAGAAAAAACATTAGCAGGACTTTTACGACCCAGTGTACAGACGGTGTCCCAAAATTTAAGTGTACAGACGGAGGATTAAGTACACACACAGAAAATTTCTTTTCAATCCGGCGAATATTCTCGAAGTTACACGCACATTTGTAATGACGTGGCAGAGCGTTCGAAAGTGCTTTTGAAACTTCAAACGCGTTTTTCTCAAAACTGTGTTTTTAAAGTCGGCGAGCAAGATTTCTCGGAAACGGCTGAACCGATCAGTCTCAAATTTTAACACAATCTTTTCAAGTATATTTTTTAGTAATTAATCAAAGGTTTTTTCTCACCGACAAATATTTTCCATTTTATAAACAATTTAAGGCCTAAATTTTGTCAAAAATCGGTGTTTTTTTTTAGAAGCCGCCATTTTGTCAAAAATTATTATTTTGCTTATTCCTTCGATCAATTACAAGATAATCCATTATATTAACAAAATATTTTTGGTTTCTTCATTTTAGATGATACTGTTCGAGATATCGTGCTCACCGCAAGACGCCTTTTTTCGAGGTGCTTCCGGAGATCAGCTATAGCAGCTTTTAAAATAATTATGTTTACAAATAAAAAATGTTAAAATACAGTTAAGTTACCATAATATATGTACAAATTTTTACGTTGATAGATTCAAAGGTCTTTTCAAGAAAAATTCGTGAAAAATCGATCTTTTCGGGCCTCCTGACTGTATATAACCCCTTAAGGGTATTTGTTTAAAGTATTATACAGCACCATATATTCCAGCAATAGTGTGCGCGTCAATTTCAGAATCGGAAGCCGGTTTGCCGAGTTTTCGGTGGTCAGTACAATTGAAACTCACAAGGAACATCATAAGCAAAAATTGATATGTCCTCCTATTGAAAACTTTGAAGCGCGTTTTCTCCAGTTTTCGTTTTCACGATTTTTCCGAATTGGCGGGCGTGATAGCAAAAGAACTAAACAACCTTTCGAATCAAACCAAAGTTTATTTTCTTCAGTATGAAAATCTCTTCTAAGTGAACTAAAAAAGTCGGGGAAAGAGTCTTTTTAAATAATGTTTATAGCACGTTAGTATTATTTTAACACATTTTTTTTCAAACCCGAGAAAAGTTAAAATTTCACGATTTTTTCCGCTCTTTCTTCGTTCACCCAGAAGAAAAATTTATAGATTTAAAGGTCTTCTCAAGAAAAATTCTTGAAAAATAGATCTTTTTGGGCCTCCTGACTGTATATAACCCCTTAAGTATTACGGACCCAACTTGCTTCGTGATGGCATAACATTTTTTTCTTTTTATCTCGCGGATCTGAATACGCATGTCATCAATCTCGCAATTTCTAGGAAGTTACGATGAACTTCCGATATAAAAATGCGGAACCAGCAGAAGCGGATGTGAAAAAGTGCGCGGAACTTCCGCAGTTGCGGAAGCAGAAGCGGAGGTCCGTTGGATCACTGTAGGAAATACGCTAAGAGACCAATAGCTAAAATAATGCTTTATTAAATGCACAAACCCTTGAGTCGTGGAGGCAGTAACGGAAACCACCATTATCGTCGCCTGCGTAAGAAACTGTTGGAGAGTCTCGTTGTTCTTAGCCCTGTCGAGGTCGTTTCCCAATTCTCGCACGGTCATGACGTACTCCAGCGGTCCGACGACCAGCGACTCGAGCTCCGGAAATCTTTTGGAATATTTGTCCCTCACGAATCTGTGAATCGTCGCTGCGGAGTAACGATATTTCTATTTACGCTCTCAGTATCCAACGATATTATAACGATTGGTCCGGCCTAGACAAAATACCTCTCGGTAGCTTCATCTTATATTCTTTCCGTCAAGGTATCGGTAGTTCATTTACCGATCTCGTCGTCGACGTCAGCCGCTATATTGTTGGCCTCAACGATCAATTGGTACTCCGGATCCGATTCTACAGGGCCCACGATGTCGGCAGACTTCCGCGGCAATTTGCTGTATTTGTCTATCTGCGTCATGATCTTTTTCAGATGTTCAGAGTCGCGAAGCTTTGTCAGTTCTCTGACCGACGATACTTTGATTTCTGTCAAGAACAAATATCTTGTCTTGGTCGTTCAGTTCTTATTTTTAGAAGACAAATCACAATGATGATGTTAATAATATTAAAACGGATGATGGACGACTGTATGATTGTTATTTTATAATTCCTTAGATGAAAGGATGAAACAAGGTTTTGAATGTCTAAAAAAAAACATTTTGGACGAGGAGGAGGAAACAATAAGAAAATCGTCATATAATGGCAACTACAAATATATCGTGGAAAATGAGGAAAGGCCATGGAAGTATTGAGCGGAACAGGGTGTGAACGGTAGGGATAAGAAAATGTGCACTGAGAAAAAAAAACCAACTGAATCAAAGAAATATATTGGTTGATTCAAATAAATGTCTGATCGCGGAGTGCCATCGATATATGAGATTGTTACAATACTATAAAATATTGAAAAATGTGATTCATACAAATAACATATTATTTTATTTGAAAATCTCTTTTGTTCTCTGAATATCTACATTATCCTTCAAATAAAATTATATTCTATTGAAATCATTCTATATACAATCCGTAGATGTATGGATGAAATAATTAAGGGGTTGAAACAACATTTTTTATTTCGTACAAAAGTATAATCAATAGAATGAATTATTTCTTTACTACATCGAAACGAATATGCCATGAGACGTAAGTTTTTCAATTTGTTTTAAATCTTAAATAAAAAGTGAGCATCGGAATGATCATCCATTACAATAGTGGAGAGAATATCGGATATCCAACGGAATATCCATGGAGAGAATATCAGATATTCAACTGATAAGAACTGAAATACTCTTTAGAGTTTCTCCGGCGTTTAAGTAGATTTTCGGGTCGCGCTACGCTTACGAGAAACGAGCGCGCGTGCGGCTTCTAGCGGTTACTCCGAGAACTACGGGTTTCCTCACACCTATAATTTCGGTGGCGCTCGGCCATGATGTGTTTGAATTTTTTCAACCAAATGCGCAAGAAACAAATTTTATTTTCGCATAATTTTTCAATCAATTCAGACATTTGCCTAATATTTATCAATCAAAATGAAATATTAATATTTTGACGAATAATGTACTTGAAAATCAATATCGGATACGGTGAAAAAAATAAATTAACATATTTATTCAATAGAAGTTTTATATGAATCAAACGAGCGAAATTCAATTTTTCTCGTGTACTCGAATCAACAATATTCATGTTATGAATTAAAACGCTTTTTTTTTCGTTGCAGATAATGCATTCAAAACTACATAGTTTGTTCGCGATAATTTTTTTAGATAGTTTCAATAATATATTGTTCTCGGCTAACAAAATATCTTTGGAATGGAAAAAAAAAACTTTCAATTGTATCATGTTAATCAATAAGTTAATCAATTGTATCATGTTAACTCTACGGAGTTAGTCAATAGCGTTTTGTTTGGACTAATAAATCCAATTATTTGCACTAACAATTTTACAATTGAATCAGCGAAATTTCATTTAATAACACCAATGATATTGGGTCAATGATTTTTTTTTATCAGTGTGGGCAAGACTAATATGCGGAAATATAAGGAGGGCGGGAAAGAAGGGAGAAAAGGACTGGAGATGCAGAATTTGCAAGAAAGAAAATGAAACAATGGAGCACCTGCTAATATGTGAAAAAGGATGGAAAATTGTAACGACGAAAGCGAGAAAGGAAGCTGAGGAGTGGGTGCAAGGAGTGGATAAGGTGGCGATAAAGGGGGAAATTATAAACATGTTGAGTGGAAAGATAAATATAGGGATATGCCAGTATTTCAGAGAAATAGACGAAGTATGGAAAAAAATGTGCAAGGACGAAGAGGGAGTTGAAAGCGATGGAGATGAGGAGTAAAGCGAGAAAAAGAGAACAAAGATACACGGGGTAGAACATAAAAATAAGGCCTTAGGCCACAGTAACGGGTTTAAAATCATGTGTGAATTTAACAATTTTTTTTCGTATGAAAAAGTCATTTATTCCTAAAATTATCAACACATCTATTTAGTATGAATATCAAGCTGTTAAAAAATATGTATTTTTTTTCGATTTGCAAAATGGCCGACCACTCGAAACTTCTCGAAACAGCTTTTTTCCAATTGGCATGACAAATAACTCCAACAATTTTCACTCGATTTACTTCAAATTTAAAAGTTATGTTCCTAATTGCATTTTGCAGCGAAGTACGTACGGAATTTCTGATTAATCGAAAACTTTTCACTTTATGAGCAGTTTATGAGCAGTTATAGCGAAATTTTTCACTGAAAATTCATTTCTAAAGTTCAAATACCTACAACTTTCGAATGAAACAATATTTTTTAAATTCCATACGTACTTCTCTAGGTATTCTAATGTAGATTGACGAGAATTTTTGTTTTTTGTTCTAGGTAAAAAATTGTGGATGCTAAATGTCACGCCGCGGAGCGCCTAAAAAAAGATAAGAAAATAAAATATTAGTAGTCGGCCATTTTGTACATCGGAAAAAAAAATATATATTTTCTACCAGCTTGATATTCATACTAAATAAATGTTTAATTAATTTTATGAACGAATCACTTTTTCATACGAAAAAAAATTGTTAACTCCGCACATGATTTTATACCCATTACTGTGGCTTAAGGCCTTAAGCGCCTTTTTCTCGAAACAATGTTTTTTTTTAAACGGTGTACACGATTCCTCGGCATCTAATGAACGGATTGACTTGAACTGTGGTACACTTATTCAGTGTAATAGTAGTTTAGTCTTGACCGACGTTTCTCATAAGATCTTTTTCATTAGTTACCAACAATCATGATGTAATTTTGCCTCGGACTTTTTTTGGTTACCGTGTTTCAATGACCGAAAAAGCACTAAAATGTTTTTTCCATCATTGAAACACGATAACATAAAAAAGCTCGGTCAAGTCTTAGCCAATATTATCTATTGTGAGAAAAAAAACACTTGTTTTCTTTGTTGTAGATTAAGCAGGTTTCAACGTTATACACCGTATAGCGTTGAGCCCTTCGCGTTCAAAGGTCCTACACGGTATTGTTTATAACATCTTTAATTATTATTTTTTCATTAAATTTGGTACTAAACTTCTTTCATGTACGCACAAATAGATGTCCAAACAATTTTTCAATAGTAAGGTTCACACAGTCAATAAGTGTCGGGTTATTTGTGATCCGGTCAATAACTATTGATGTCTACACGCATCAACAACTATTTTGACACATGTATCCAGACGAATATCGGGATATTTATCGACGATGTAACTCTTGCCAATCATCTTACATATTCCTTCAAAATATTTGTTTTCAAATATCCTGTATTTCGGGTTGTCATTATAGGCTAATCCCTTAATTAGTCGCAATCCAAGGGGAAAGTATTGATTTTTTGTGAATAAAACGCTGGATTTTCGGTGAATAAAACGCTGGATTTTCGGTGAATAAAACGCTCGATTTTCGGTGAATAAAACTCTCGATTTTCGGTGAATAAAACTCTCGATTTTCGTTGAATAAAACGCGCTATTTTTTTCAAAAAAAAAAAAAAAAAATAGAAATCGAAAAAAATGCATCCATGTTAGCACTGCTTGTTGATATGTACAAGAAACTCGTGAAATTCAAAGTTAATTGACGCAATGATTTTTGAGATATCGTGGTCGCCGATTTTGAAAAAGTCTTCTTCAGCAAATACACGTTTAAAATTTGTGGTTCGCACTTCACCCGTTTAAGAAACCTACCTATAAAGACCTGGAACCCCCTTAATTTTAAACGGAACGAATTGAAAATTTCAGAGACCAATTTTAAAACGTTATATTCTGAAAAATCCATCAGAAACCAAAAATCGATATCTTCACAAAATTCGACTAGGTGGAACCTCTTAAGAAGACGGAAAACTACCTGAAGTATTATGGGGTTGAAGTTTGCATCGTTGGAACGCAACGAAAATTCTTTTTAATTTCTCATTTTCACGATTATCCAAAACCATATTTTGAAAATTTGTTCTGGATCGCTAAATGAGCATCGCAAAAGATGTGATTTTCGTTGCCCAAATCCACCAAAGGAAATTGCATTCAAAGGTGCCGGTTGCATGCCGAGACTCTTAACACACTGATAATATTAACCGACAATAGAGGTTAAACTTTCGTCAACTGAATTTTTCCACCTGGTGATTTTTGTCACGAATGAAGAATTTGAGAGCGAGAACGCTTATAACTAATTCCGAGTTAATAATTGAGCGAATTTGAATTTTGGCCAAAAAATGTTTACCTTCTTCAATAACTTTGTGAATCGCAGCCGGTTGCACGAACTCCGGCTCCGGCTCGTCCATAAACGCGTCCCCGTCATCATTTTCTTCGAGGTCGGCGAGCAGCTCGTCCGCCAGTGACATTGTTGACTATGATCTCTATTTGTTTATCGACATTGAATTTTCTGGCAAAGTAGACAAATAAATCTGGCTGTTAGGCCACACGACGAACGTATGCAAACGATTCCAATGTTTTGGACGCCATATTGGTTCTTAGAAGTTGGGCGCCATCTTCGATGCGCGGCGGTTCCTGGAACCGCTCCACAACGACGTGAAGTGAGCGCTCGAAATGTGCATTTTTGAGGTTGCGGAGTCAAATAGGGAAACCTTAGGGACTCCTTAGGGATATTCCATGAGCAGAAAAAGGTAGCAGCCACGCTCGTATATACAGGTCTGGGCACTCCCGTATATTCCGTATACCCCAAAGCGTGCCTCTATCTGACGCCTCTCTTTGCGGAACTGGCCGCAAAAGCGTGGAGCGCTGCTATCTCGGAGGCATGTGCGACAGAGCGCGATGTATGCGCGTATGCGAATTGTCTTTCCCTTCACGTGGCATCCTGAATATTTAGTCGAACACAAAAACTAAAAGCATAAACCGAAAATATGAGCGATGAGCCATTAGTTAATGATACTCATCGTCTTTGACATGGATATGCCGATTTAACTATCGCTCAATCCAATAACATTTTTTTTCGTTTACGGAAAAGAAGAACATTTGAAATTTACGTATAGCACGCATTCCTTTCGTTAGTAGTAGTAGTAGAAAAGTAGTAGAAAATATCAGTAGTCATCAGTGGGAATTTTAAATAATGAGGCGTGCTCCGGGTTATTTATGTATCCACTTCTGCATCCCGGAATCATGCACCGTTTTGGCATCGCAATATATAGACACTTCATCTTTTGTTATTCCGTATTGAATAAAAACCGTGCCTACGATACACTCGAAATCACCCCGCTAAAACGAGGTTAGGCCACACGTACATACGACCGTCACCACACACGTGCATGCCATGCCCCGTAAACGCGGTATAAACAAAAGTGCCTCCCCTTCACTAGCGCCGCGGTGGAATGCGCAAATAGAGGCGTCACTTAGAGTCACGCATTTTTTAACGGAGTGCCCGGACCTGTATATACGACCGTGGTAGCAGCATTTTGGTAACTTACTGGTTGTCAATGGGGGACCTTACTGCCAGTTTTTCCCGCTAGAGGGGACATTGTATTAGGTGTAGTAAAAATAAATCCATTATTTTTGCAATAGATGGCTTTAGTAATCTGTATCTCGCGTTGTATACTAGGTGCGCAACTAAGTTCGCGGGTTTCACACATGGATGGCGCTAGCGACACATGTAGTCGGCATACAGGTCTGAAATTGGGTGTCTTTATAGCTTGGACATCTGTCAAGAATACCCAGTCGTAATATAAACAAATATCGCAACACAATGACTTTTTTCTAACCTCCAAAGTGTCAAAGTTTGTGCCAAATAAAAAGCATTTGCGGGAAGCATTGCTTTTCTGCTTCAACCTAAAAGAAACAGCAGCTGAAGCACGTCGGTTACTTGAAGAGGCCTACGGCGAACATATACCATCAAAAACAACGTGTGAAGATTGCTTCAAGCGTTTCAGAAGTGGCGATTTTGAGACTGGGGACAAGGAGCGCTCGGGAAGACCGCAAACATTTGCGGACGCCGATCTGCAAGCGTTATTGGATGGAGGTGACACTCAAACAGAAGATCAACTTGCCGAGGCATTAAATGTGACTCGACAATGTATTTCGAAACGTT
Source organism: Ophion ellenae (assembly GCA_963210295.1). Classification (NCBI taxonomy): domain Eukaryota; kingdom Metazoa; phylum Arthropoda; class Insecta; order Hymenoptera; family Ichneumonidae; genus Ophion; species Ophion ellenae. The sequence goes on along the minus strand of OY723385.1, from coordinate 4,889,793 downwards.
TACACGCCATGGGAAAAATTCATAAGGAAGGAAAGTGGGTGCCGCATGAGTTGACTGAGAGACAAATGGAAAATCGAAGAGCCACTTCCGAAATTTTGCTTTTGCGGCAGAACAGAAAGAGTTTCCTGCATCGAATTGTTACTGGCAATGACAAATGGATATATTTCGAGAATCCAAACGCAGAAAATCGTGGCTTTCACTTGGCAAAGCGTCAACATCGACGGCACAGCCAAATCGCTTCGGGAAAAAGACATAGCTTTGCGTTTGGTGGGACCACAAAGGAATCGTGTACTATGAGCTGCTGAAACCGGGCGAAACTGTCAATAGGCATCGCTACCGACAACAACTAATCAATTTGAACCACGCATTGCTCGAAAAACGGCCAGAATGGGACACGAGACATAAACGTGTGATATTGCAGCATGACAACGCTCCGTGCCATCGCAGTTCCATCGTCCAGAACACCATAAAAACACTGAAATGGGATCTGCTACCGCACCCGCCGGATTCGCCTGACCTGGCCCCTTCGGACTATCACTTGCTCCGGTCGATGACGCATGGCTTGGGTGGGCTACACTTGGCCAATTACGATGCAGTACAACATTGGTTGGACGAATGGTTTCAGTCCAAAGACGCGTCTCTTTATCGTCGCGGTATTTATGTATTGCCAGAGAGATGGCAAAAATGTACAAATAGCGAGGGACAATACTTCGAATGAACCATTTTTTGTATTTGTCTTGAAATTTTCGATTTTTTATTGGTAAAAAAAACCCGGAAACTTCGTTGCTCACCTAAACAGAACATGACGTTTAGTGAGATTCTCTTTGGTTTTGCCCATGTTTGTACGACTACTATTGAATTTTCTTTAAATAATCCATTTGTCGTGAATACATTTTGAAGAATGCATCAGTGTTGTGCAATTGGATGCAGAAACGAAGGCGTTCTTTTATTTCCTAAAAACGAAAAACTTCGCAAGCAGTGGGAAATTGCTATACGTCGCAAGCACTTCACAGCTCCAAAACATTCAAGGCTATATTCTGATCATTTCAGATCTGCAGACTATAGAAATGAAGGATTTGTTACAGCTCAGTGTAAAATATAATATTTTTGACGCTATTTACTTATAAAAGTATATTGTAAAGTAGTTAACTATCATAACCTTAAAATTTCTATTTAAAATATTTGCATTTTTTTAACCTTTTGGTATTATTTTATTACATAATACTTACCTAACTCATTTTCATTCTTTACGGGGATGAAACTGAGCCGGAAAATATTGAAAAAGGGGATTATACCTTCCCTGTTTGTTTGCAGCAAAAAAGAAACTTTAAAGAATGAGCAGAGAAGGAAAAGAGTAGAAACCGATTTTTCAATTTCGATATAGTCAAATATCCGTAATTATTGTCCATTATGTCTATTCATATAATTTTCGTACAAGACAGACACCGTGGAAATGTACTGCGCGCGTTGACAGCTTTTTTGTTTACGTTATGATTACGTGGCGCCATTTGCGTTTAGCTTTGCGTAAGGTTTCCTATTTGCGAACCCCAAGAGTCTTCGCGCCTCTCGCGGTCTATGGCAGGTTATACTGGTATAGTAAACTTCGTCAAAATCACGGTCTTACCATGGAGACTAGAGTAAAGGAGCCCGAACGCATATGGCGGAATCGTCGAAAAGTGGATCGCGAAAGTGATGAAAGATCTTGTAGTTCGAAAAATATCCGCAAGCGATACCAGCGCCTGGTACCGAATAGGATAGGTGCGTGAGGACCGGCTTAGCAGTGTTTGTGACATACATACAGTGACGTATTACTGTCAGTTACTATATATGTGAGTATTATATGTATGTCAGTTACATACAGTTTACGCTGTCACGCATCGTTGAGTGATATTTCGGTATTAAAAGTATTTATAAAATCAAAACAGAAAAAGACGATCCAATAAAGGTAAGAACTGAACCTTAATATTATGTTTATGCAATTAATTCGCGAATTGGCGAAAATATTGACAAATATTGACATCGGCATGTGCAACTACATGTTGATTCATTTTGCCAAATCGTTTGTATTTCTTTTATTGCATGCTATCTTCGCCGAATTTAATTATAATTGCCATCAATTTTAATGCTGTTAGAGATTCCTTTGATACAGCAAAAATGTAATGCATGGTGCTTGGATTAAAAAAAACGTTTTTTAGGTTAAATATGCAAATCCTTTAATATAAATCCCCCTCGCTCCCATTTCGTTATAATGTATTACCTATAACATTCAATTGGATTTATTTTTTTATTTCACTTCGCCATGGGTAAATATTGCGCTTACCCCGCATGTCCCTTCCGTCACCAGAATAGGTAGTTTTCTAATATTTAAGTTGTTGCCTCGCCTGGGGTTTAGATTCGGTTTTGTTGGTTGATTTGAGGCTTGATGTAAATTATACATTTTATTGTTTCTTTTTGTAGCGACGAAAAAAATATTTTTCTTGAAAATCCAGTATGCAATATTCACATTATGGCTCTTTAATCGTACGTGTCACCGTATACAAATAAAACAATTACAGTATAGATCACCTCCAAGTAAAAAATTACTGATATATTATCATTTCATAATTTAAACAAAAGCATATCAATATTACTCTTAAGTATTATAAACCGCGCTAATAAGAAAGAAATATACGACAAATTGCGGATCGAAGAAATATACGAAATTGCGATTCGAAATCACCGCGCGGACGGAGCCAGCAGTGGTAGCGCCGCCAGGCGGGTACAATCCACGGATCATTCATCACTTTCACAACCATTTCGCCAGCATTGCGTTCGGGCTCCTTTACTCTAGTCTCCATGGTCTTACATACAGGTCTGACAACGGCGGTAGTGGGGGTAGGCACTCTTAGCGGCTCTGTTTTTTATTCCGATTTCTGCCGCTTGGTGCGTGACAGCAAGGGAAAGTAGTGTGCGACGAAGAGACAAATAGCTCTTCTGTCCTTTTCCCTCCTGACCGCAGCGCATGCGCTGTTTGCCCTAACCAGCCCCCTGACACTGGCCTACTATTCCTATACGATAAACGAAAACGTGTTATGTCCCGGCCTTTTAGTTTTTGAAATCGCCACTACCTACCGTTGGCTGTTATGTGACAGCCTTCAGCTCTAAATACTTCGATCAGCTGAACAATTCGATACTTTCGTTTCGTGCTGTTATCGATATTACGATAACAGCACGTACTGTTACAGCGATAACAGAATTCACCATACACGCGAATAATGGTTTTCATAAAGTTATCTACACTAGACTTCTATTCGTGTAAAATATGCGAAACACCGGTGTAACGTACATATATATGCATGACTGGCACACGACTACTAGCGCCACAGTACGGCAAGGACATTTTGCGAACAGCATTTACCTACCAGTGCAGCCCCACGGTCCTAACTTAATGTACCGTACTGTCGGTAAACTGCATAAAATACGAAAACAATAAAAAGCGAGAATACAACCATTTACGTCCTTTTTCTCCAATGTCTCACAATACATTGTTCTTCGAAATGTTTTTCACACACGTACTGACTCTCAGTCCCGGAATAGCATCGAGCCATTTTTTGTATCGTTCGACGTTTCTGGACACTCGAAACACGGAGCATTTTTGCTTAAAACTTTTGTACCCTGTTCTACAATTGCGAACCGCGCAACCCTTAACCATTTCGCATATTTTCGAAAATACTACCAAAAAAAACCACATTTATGCGGAAAAACACGATAAAAAATGTATCACGGTAAATTGCGTAGTACCTCGCGGTATATGGTCGCAAATAAAGGTTATTTCGACAATCGCGCCACAAAAACAGACGTAAACACCTTGGCCCTATTCGCCGGTAAGAGGTAAGGGGGAAAGCACTTCCCTTTGCTAGTGACGACGCGTAGCGGTGCCCAGTGAATCGAAAAGTGGAGATGATAAGCGTGCCTACCCCCACCACAAAAATGTAGCTTCGTTGCAAGACCTGTATGTAAGACCGTGGTCAAAATACATTGATAACATTGGACATCATTTAAAAAACGATAAATTGCTCGAGATTCTGATATGTGCCAGGGTGCAAGATGAATAATAAAAGTGGAATGCAGTTCCATAATGCCTAATGATAGTCTTTAAAAAAAAATGGTTGTTGGCTCTGATAATGATTTTCTTTAGGCCATCAAGACCTGACCGGAGCCGCCTTGGTTTGCTCTGTTCCCTCTCTTAGGTATCTGTTCTCAATAATATTGGTATTCTGCCATGCAGCAGATCCACTGTCGCTTTGAATTTTATTAACTGCCCAATTTTTTTCGCAAAAATCGAGGCTCACTTTGAAAACGCGCCATTTTGCTTTAATATTTCTAAAATTCCTTCGATTAATCATGGGATAAACTAGTATACTTACGAAATCCCTTTGATTTTTTTAGTTTAAATAACCGGGTTCAGAAGGGCTCAAATAACCTGGTTCAGAAGGGAAAACTTCTTTTGCCGATCGCAAGACAAGTTTCCGAGAGGTGCTTCCCGGACACCCTCTGTAAATCGATTGCAATAAATATTTTCACCCAAAAAATTAGAGTGTTCTTCAGATGATACTTTTTCAAACACCATTATAGAAATTTATCACTACCATTTACAACAAAAAAAAAACCCAAACATGATCCGTTTTCGACTGTTCCAACTAGGCATAACCCGTTAACCGATTTTTTCCCAATTCGCAACCTTTTTTTCAAAACTTCAATAGCAATTAAATGATTGTAATGGAATATGTGAAGTACACAAACCCAAATAAAGAATAAACTTTTTTCTCGTGAATCAATCATACTAAATGAAAATAAAGATACGATGAAAACGAAGATACGATACATGTGAGCTGTTCTTTTTTCAAGTGTCCCAATTCCATTGCGAGGCTTGTAGGTTGAGGATAATGGGGTGACATAATAATAAGCGTAAAAAAATTGCGTACGATATGTAGTACAGTATGAGTATATTATGTACAAAAAAAATGCGTTGTACATTACAAATATATATTTTTTTCATTCGTTTTACCTTTCGCATTGAACAAAAATTAGATTACCTTTAGTAGCAAATTCATTAGGATATTAATTAATGGTTCTATTTCAACGCGCATACTGGAGGTATATTGACTATTTTCATCTTAACTTAACGAACGCACTTTATACAGAGTCAAGGGATCTTAACAAGTATATATATATATATATATATATATATATATATATATATATATATATATATATATATATATATATATATATATATATATGTATGTATATATATATATAGCGTGTGCAATAGGACAAATCTTTGTTTAAATAACGCGTCCTAACTACTATTACCATTAGGTATACAAAATGACTTTGCATAAAAAATACTTTCCTCATTGTACATTATTTCAATACAGTACCGAAATAATTTCCTCGCAATTATTCGTACCACTCTCAGTGTATAGTTGTATACGCTTTTTATAAATATATTACAGCTTTTTACATTCAAAATTATCATTTCACTCGACGTTACTTATTCCATTAAATTAAGTATCGTTGTTGTTTCGTTTCTCATATAAAAATATCGATATTTTTACGGCGACATAAATAGTTGAGTATTTATCGTACGAGTTCTTTTTCTTTTTTTCGTCCTTGTTTTGTTTTGTTTTTTTTTTTACAAGTCACCCAAGTGCGAAAACAGACATTGTACAAAGTTGTTCGCGTTTAAATACTTGGAACATAAAACGAGGAGGATTGAGGAAGGAGAAGAGTTGATACAATAGAAAATAAATAATAAATAAAGATGAGATTCATTACGCTCGAGCAATACGCAAATTGCTCATTTATTACGTGACTTAACAATAAATAATAGAGCTCGTGTTTCGTAGTCTAGTCGCGAATGAGGACTGAAATCATTTGTTCTCGAGTATAATTCTTCGCAAGCAGCGAAATATATAATATTTCATAGAAAAGCGTGTCAGCCCGGAAGTTAAAATTTTCGGTAATTCTTTAGATGAGTGACTTGTCCGAAAAATATTATCCGATTTCTCCGATGAAATATCGTTGGTTTGCTTGGGTTTTTGAACATTCCAACCCGAACAAACCCAAACGAACGAAATATGGGCGTCGAAATGTTAAAAAATGCCCTATTTTGTCACGCGTTTTCGCGAACTTCAAAACCCCGTAACTTTTCACGGGCGGGTGGGGGTGGGGGGTGAATTTCTGCTTCCCCCGACTGAATCATTAATAACCCAAAATAAACGAGGAAATAGCAAAAAAAAATAGTTTTAGGCTCATTTTTCGGAAAAGTCACCTAAAGAATTACCAAATTTTCGTTTAAGGGGTTGGGCCACTCTGGAGGCCGAAAAAATAGGCTTTTTGGGGATTTTTTTTCTCAGAAAAACTACAAAATAAATCGAGATTCCAAAAAAGGTTGTTCATCATACATGACAGCGACTGTGTACAATATTTTTTTTTTCAGATTTGGGCGTAATTCTTTTATAAATATGAATACGAATTTATTCACATCGTGATTTTCATGTGAATATAAATACAAATTTATTCATACTTCACTTACTGTAAATTCACTTACGAATACAAATAAATTCATGCACATACAAATTCAAAAATGCAAATAAATTCATAAATTCACGAATACAAATTAATTCGTATTCACAAGTGTGAATACTTCACAATATTTGTGAAGAATTCACAAATATTCTGAACATACAAATAAATTCTCAGAAAAAATTGTGAATATTCACAGAAAATGTGAATATTTACAAAAAAATCCTGTGAATTGAAAAAAAAATCACATCCAAATCTGTGAATGCAAATGTATTCACAAACAATTGTAAATGCCATAAAATTCACAAAATAAGTTGTGAATTTTTTTCGTATTCAAGACAAATTAAAATGAAATTCACAATGATTAGATTAGAATTTACACTTGAGTTCAACTCAATGTTTTCTCTCAAAATACGTACGAACTCACTTGTGGTGTAAATTTCAATAAAATTGTCGTGAATTCGATTTTAATTTTCTTCAACTTGAGGAAATTCACAACTCATTTTGTGATTTTTTTCATATTTATAATGTAATATTTGAAACTCACAACTTTTTTTGCAAAAATTTCTTTGCCTCGACGCAATGTTTTCTCTCAAAATACGTAAGAACTGACTTTTGGTGTAAATTGTAATCTAATAATTGTGGCTTTGATTTCAATTTGTCTTAAATACGAAAAAATTCACATCTTATTTTGTGCATTTTTTGTATTTACAATTTTTTGTGAATACATTCTGCATTCACAGATTTTGATGTGAATTTTTTTTTAATTCACAGGATTTTTTGTAAATATTCACATTTTTCGTGAATATTCACAATTTTTTCTGTGAATTAAAAAATGCAGTTTTGAGATAATCGCTCCACAGCCGCCATTTTGAAATGAATCGCTTAAAAAAAATTATCGTACGCAGTCACTGATATGTATGATAAACAGCCTTTTTTGTAATCTCGATTTCTTTTGTAGTTTTTCCGAAAAAAAAAAAAATCCCCAAAAAGCCTATTTTTTCGTCCTCCAGAGTGGCCCAAGGCCTCAAGCAAACGATCAAACACCGCGAATGACATTTTACGATGATTGTTCCATGAAAACACGTGTGAAGCGAGATGCCCGTTTCGCCGTGTATTTGGAGAAAAAATGAGTGTCATGCAGTACACACATATATATATATATATATATATATATGTATATATATATTTCAATGTCGAATTATTCGATACGCTTACATGACTAACGAACCACATTATAGGCTTCTCAACGTTTACAAAGCCGATACTGCACTTGGTAACGAATTGAACTAGTTTTGCAACCTCTCCGCGTTATAATGATAATAATGTTACTATGTACAAGTTCTTTTTTTTTTTTTTTTTTGCGTTTCCGTCTTTCTTCTCCCGAGGCTTCCAGAGACAATCGCAGATTGTTCGCTAATGAGGAGAAGAAAGCGAAAGGAAAATCATTTTTCGTTCTCTTCGTCTTTATTATTATCGCGTAAGTACTTTGATCGTAGGATTTTTTGTTTTAATTCCGATATCGCTCGCCGACAAACGAAAAGGAAGGAAAGAAAACGAACGAATTATCTCGCGTCGCAGCGCCCCGGTTGAATTGCGAGCAACGAGTCAAAACATTTGCAAGATGAGGACTAAAAAAAGGAAGGGATTTACGAAATAACAGGCTTTGCCGTTGGTCCACCGGAAGCTCAAGATGCATCGACGAACGATAAGAACGAGAGTATTTACCCTCCCCGTAATTCGCGGAGGAGAATTTATGGAAAAGATTAAACCTAGTCAGCCTTTCTGTGTGTTATCTCGCTTCGCGTGGTACTTGAGCAGTAGCTGTCGATCGTCTCGGTACTTTGAGCCTTTGCGGCTGTCAGTGTTTCCCGTTGTTGCAGTCATTATCCGGCTCAGAGCTCGAGCCGGAAGACTCGCTCGTATTAACGTTCGTACTGCAGCGCGTGCTCCTCCGACTGCCGGAACTCGAGTGTCGGCATTTCTCACCACGATCGACTCCACCTACAACAGTTCGTTCGTCGAAATGAGACTCTTGTGTTCGGCTGTTGGGTTATGTAAGGGTGGCTTTTCAACATCGGAATTCCATAGGGTATTTGACTATTTCACGGAAATCATTTTAGGCTCGCAATATTTTTTTATCTTCGCCAATGTCAGTATTTACGAGATAAATCGGCGATGAAATTTAAGGGGTTACCCCCACTTGCGATTTTCAAAAAATCGATTTTTTTTTATTGCATTTTTTCGAAGTATACGTATCTGAGAATATGTCCCGAAAGTTTCAAGTCGATCCGAACAAAATTGACTGAGATGTGAGCGTCGAAAGAGAAGAATCCGCGTTGAAAGAGCGTTGAAAGCGAAACTTTAAGGGGGGATTGTCTTTTTTTTTCGCAAAATTTACCGCTTTTTGGGAATTTTTTTGTGAAGAAAGTATACAACGGAAAACTTGTGAAACTTGGCATATAGTTTTATTGATCTGTTTACTACATACAAAAATTTTTTTAAACAATTTCATCGAAAAATCCGCCTCCCACCCCCCTCGACGCGCGATGGTCCTTTTTCGATGGTGTGCACGATTTCTCAAAAACTATTCAACCGATTGCCTTCAAATTTGGACAGAATGCTCAGCTGACATCCTTTTATCGTTTGATGAAGCAAAAAAGCAATACGTTTAATAGTTTTTTTATTTATAACAAAAAATCGATCAATTTTTTTCGAAAAATCGATACTTCAAGTTCAAAACGTCACCAAATCGTCAATTTTTTTTTTCCTCTTCATCGAACGATAGCTATATGTGTCCAAAGTAAAATGCTTTTTGGGTTTTTGTTGCAGGATGAACGTGAAGGCTGTAATCGTGCACACCATCGAAAAAGGACCATCGCGCGTCGAGGGGGGTGGGAGACGGATTTTTTGATGAAATTGTTTGAAAAATTTTTTGTATGTAGTAAACAGATCAATAAAACTATATGCCAAGTTTCACAAGTTTTCCGTTGTATACTTTCTTCACAAAAAAATTCCCAAAAAGCGGTAAATTTTGCGAAAAAAAAAGACAATCCCCCCTTAAAAAATCGATTTTTTTTTATTGCATTTTTTTGAAGTATTAGTATCTGAGAATATGTCCCGAGAGTTTCAAGTCGATCCGAACAAAATTGACTGAGATATGAGCGTTGAAAGAGAAGAATCCGCGTTGAAAGAGAAACTTTAAACGCGTTTTTCTCAAAATGGCATTTCTGAAGTCGGTGACCAAGATTACTCGAACACTAATGGACCGATCTTCTTGAAATTTTGCAGGCTTATTTAATACATAAAAATGTAGTCTTTAATCGTTCGATTTTTTTTTCGAAAAAAAAAAAATTGCCGTTTTATAGCCAAAAAACGGCCGTTTTTTTTTCGTTAAAACCGAACCATTAACTTTGACTGTCCGGCATTTTGTGAAAAATGAATATTTTTTAAAATCCTTCGATTAAAGACTCGTTTATACTTATATTTGACTAAATCCATCCGCATTTTTTTTCAGATGATCCACTTCGCCGCAATATTGGTCACCGCAAATCGTGTATATAAAAACATTATTTCATTGACGGCCATTTGCCACTAAACAATGTAATATTTTTCAATAAAAAAATTACTGAAAGTTCTCCAAGATGTGTTCTTTAAGATGGTATATTGATCGATTAAAAAAGTTTTGTAGTTTTCTTTAAAAAAATTCATGAAAAAGGCCTTTTTTTTGCGCCTTTTTGCGGTAACTATCGCTACAAATAACTATGAATGGAAAGAAAAGCACGGAAATACACTGAAATAAACTAGAAAATCGCTCGTTAGTCGTCACAGGACTCGTAATGACAATCTGTTTACTGGCACGTGACGCCACTAGAGATCCAACCAATCCTGGAGCATTTTCGTTCACGTGACCAAACGTTCAAATTTATCTAAATTAAACATTCAACCAAACGAAAATAATGCATTATTTTTTTATTCAATGATAGAAAATACTTCAACGCTATATTCTTTTAGGATGACAAGAGAATGAGCCACATTTTTAATATAGTCAAATACCGTATTGCGATATTAGGCCCCTATGTCGGAATTCTGATATTGATATAGGAATTAGGAAATTTTAATTAAAAAAAAAGTCGAATTTCATAGAAAAAAAGGCATTTTAATTCAAATATTTAATTGATTAGAATAATTAACAAAACAAAATACAGCTCGCTACGGTACAACAATTGGAAAATCACAGTCTTTATAAATCCATATTTATTTAATTGTTAAAGAAATTGACAAAACAAGTCAAGATTCCGATATTCATACCAGTGTTGCAAATAATGCATTACTTTTTGTAATGCATTAGCGTTTTCATTACTCATTGCTTTACATTTTGTAATGAAAAAAAAAATGTCATCACTCATTGAATTAAATCTTGTAATGTAAATAAATGTCATCAATCATTGCATTGGAATTTGTAGCGTAAAAAAATTCCATTCCTTTGCACTTTCTATGGTGAAATATTTTCATTACCCATTACAACGTAATGAGTAATGGAAATTCGTTTACATTACAAAGTCCAATGTAATGAGTAATGGATTTTCTTTACAATACAAAATGTAATGTAATGAGCAATAGAATTTTTTCACATTACTAAGGGGGCATCCATTAATTACGTGAGGTGATTTTGGCGATTTTTCGACCCCCCCTCTCCCCCTGGTGAGATATCGTGAGATTTTGCTCGACCCCCTCCCCCCTCCCCTAATCTCACGTGAGATTTTTCAAAATGCTTACGTTCACGGAAAATAAATTGTAGTAGAAGTAACTGCGGTTGTAGTACCATTTACTCCACCATGTAAAGTAGTAGGGAGACTCTTCCTACGTGATAAAAATTACGTGATTACTAAAATTAATAAAATTACTAAAATTACTAAAATTACTAAAATTACTAAAATTACTAAAATTACTAAAATTACTAAAATTACTAAAATTACTAAAATTACTAAAATTACTAAAATTACTAAAATTACTAAAATTACTAAAATTACTAAAATTACTAAAATTACTAAAATTACTAAAATTACTAAAATTACTAAAATTACTAAAATTACTAAAATTACTAAAATTACTAAAATTACTAAAATTACTAAAATTACAAAAATTACAAAAATTACAAAAATTACTAAAATTACTAAAATTACTAAAATTACTAAAATTACTAAAATTACTAAAATTACTAAAATTACGTGATATTTGCCGAAGCCCCCCCTCTCCCCCACGTGAGATTGGGTGAGATTTCGCTCGACCCCCTCCCCCCCCTAAACGCCTCACGTAATTAATGGATGCCCCCTAATGCAATGCAATGTGAAACATCTCTATTACTCAATACAATGTAATGAGGATTATTATTCGTTTCCCATTAGTGGCAGCTTTTTTTGCACTGGGTCGATCTGACCCGATGGGAAACGAATAATAATCCATATTGCCTTGTAATGAGTAATGGAGATTTTTTTACATTACTTTAGTAATGCGAACAAACCCATTACTCACTACCTTATATTTTGTAATGTAAAAAAATTCCATTGGCCTTTACAATGCAATGGGTAATGAAATTTTTTCGTCATTACACATTACATTGCATTTTGTAATGAAAATGTTTCACATTACAAAGTGTAATGTAATGAGTAATGGAAATTTTTTACATGACAAATTTCAATGTAATGAGCAATGGAAATATTTTTACAATACAAAATATAATGTAACGAGTAATGGACATTTTTTACATTACAAAATCCAATGTAATGAGTGACGGAAATTGTTTACATTACAAAATATAATGCAATGAGAAATGGAATTTTTGTACATTACTCAATGTAATGTAATGGGTAATGAAATATTTTTTCATTACCCATTAAAAAACTAATGAATAATGCATAACTTTTTCATTGCAAATTTCCCAACCCTGATTCATAACCTGGTGGGGTGTGTTGTTTTTTTTTCTCCCACCATCGCGTGAACCGAATACATTGTTATTGGTCTTTATTTTCGACACAAATCGGCAACGACGATTGACAAAGTGATAAATACTTACTGGTCAACGGAGTATGGACCTCGACTTTTATATTAGCGGTTGCAGTGACCTTAGTTGTGATGTGGGATGTGGAGGGCACCGGCGATGTTCGACTAGACCCGCTCGAGTCCGATCCGCCGCAGTTCTGTTAGTGGGAAAAAAAAACAACAAAAAAAAACAACACACTCGTTAGACATGCTGCAATAGATCTTTGGTCAATATCGCGCAAGCACTATAACCGCACTCGTTATTCTATTATTGCGATTATTAAGGGGCTATGCCAGTATGGCACTTTCGAAAAATCGATTCTTGCCTTTTTCGACAATTTATACTTTCAAAAATATCATTATCATTTTGTCTTGCAAAAATCGATAGTTCAATCTTCAAACGCGTTTTTCTCGAAATGGGATTTTTCAAATTTGCCGACATTGTAACTCGAAGAGCAATTATCCGATTGACTTGAAATTTGAACCGAGTACTCTTGAATATATTTACTCCACAATGACGTAGGATATTTTTGATTGGATGAAAATTGGCGATTTGGCGTTGAAAAAAAACGGCCATTTTATAGGCAAGAAAACAGACTTTTTTCAAAACTACGCCATTTTGTTGGATTTTGATATTTTTCGGAAATCCTACGTCATTGTACAGGAAATACCTTCGAGTTTAACGACATTTTTTCCTTTTTCGGTTTCAGTTACTCAATCGGCACGGTGGAGGAACTTTTTTTTTGGCGCCTCCGAAGGCAGCGCATAAGTCGCTTGGACCTCAATATTTTTATATGACAAAATTGTGTAATATAGGTCAGATATAGCCAAATATATCCTTAATTTTCCGAAACATTTTATCGAGCACTTTTCTTCCAAAAAAAATCCCGAAAATCACCCAAATTTTCAGCGTTCACCTGGTATAGCCCCTTAAGGCGGGACACTACGGTGATGGGTCGAAAATATTTTTTTTTTTTATTTTCCAAAATATATTCACGAATATGTGAAAAAAGTTTCAAGTTGAAATATGAAATATTGAAGATATTAAACTTTCGATGGCGTTTTTCTCGAAACGACTTTTCTCCAGCGGCCGGAATTATAACCCTAGCTATAATTGTCCGATTTTCAATTGAAAAAAACCAAAATATCCGTAATTGGAGTTTTTCTTACATTTACTATTCTTCAAACCCCCCAAAGTAAGTAAAAGTTTCGTGAAAATTTCCTTAAGGGAGACTTTGTCCTTGAAATCGGCGGGGGATGTTAGCGGCTCAACATGAGCAGCCAGAAGAGGAGGGATGCCTCTATGGACCAGGCATTGCCGATTAGCGGTAATTATAAACACATTTGTGTAAACACATTACAAAACTTTAAACGCGTTTTTCTCGAAAACACGTTTTTAAAAATGGCTGACATTCTCCTGACCGCTGTAATTGACATATCGACCTGAAATTTGGAGAGCATACTCAGAAAATATGTCTTCACGGAATGACGGATCGTTTTTTTTCGATAGATACATTTTTGCATTTATTGTTTATCTTTTTATGCGAAAAAAACGCGAAAATTCGATTTTTTTTTTTAATTGCCGCCATTTTCCGAAATTTGTACTAAACGAAAAACCCATCCGTCATTCCATGACCAAAGGGTCACAGATTGATAATATGCTTTGAATTTGTGTTTCAGATCAACAAAGAGGGGGCAGTGATGTCAGCCGTTTACCTCCCGCGATTTGAGGACCTGTTTTCGCGGAGCTGCAACGGACGCCATTTTGGTTTTTTTTTTTCAAAAAAAATTTTTTTTTAACGTTCTGTATATCATGAATAAAAGCAAGAAAAAACCGCACTCAAAAAGCTTTACTCGTTTCCTTTGAAAAAAATTAAATGTAAACACCTGAAATATGGCACTCCAAGGACAAAGTTTCCGTTAAGTAACCAATCACCACAAGTACTCAGTGCAATCTAATTCAAACCTCTATGTAAACTTCAAACGATTTTTTTTCAAAACTGCATTTTCGAAATTGGCGTGCAGGATTACTTGCGAACTATTAAGCCGATTCAGCTGAAACTTGGTAGAAATATTGATAATATTGTTACCTTCTACTTGACGAGAATTGTTTTTGAAAAATGGGGAAAAAACGACTTTTTTAATCGAAATTTTTACAGAAATTTTGCGTGAAATGTTGATTTTTTTTGCAAATGTTTGCCATTCTCGTAAATCTGGATATTCTTCATTTTTATTACTGTCAAATAGAAACTACACATATTCTAACTGAACTTTTGTTGTTGTGCAAATCAAATAAATTATTATTTTTATTTATTTAATTTGCACAACAAAAAAATTCATATTTCGTATATTTAAAAATACTATTAAAGTATACCTACAGTTTGATAAATGTAGAATAATTTCTCAGTTCAAAAAGTCCGTCAATATTGCTTAATTATTTTCCGTCTGAATGTATACCCCGCCTTAGGGCGGGAAACTAGCTTAGGAGTACGTTTTTTAAGTGATTTTCATGATTTTTTTTTACAAGGAATGAATGAATAGAATTTATTCAAACTTTGGGAATATTTTATACATTTTCAAACAAATATTTCAATTTTTATTAAAGCATTTCCCCGACTTTACCGTTTGTGTACACTCTGGAGGCCACAGTTTTCATCGGGAATCAATACGGTTTGAAGATTACTTTGAGAACATGTTTTGCCTCTATATGAACCTAACTCTGACCAAAATAATTGAAAATTCCATTTATTAGAGGTGTTCAAACAAAAGGGCCATTTCTGTCATTATTTTATATTTTTTTTACCTATAAAAAATATACTTCAAACGAAGATATTACCCCAAATTGAGGTTCATATAGCCCGTAATTATATAAAGAAACCACCTGACATTTTATAAAATTATAGGTTAGAAACTTTTTGAGCTAGAGTGTACACAAATTGAAAAAAAAAAATAACGTTTCGAGAAAAACGCATTTGAAAAAGAATGACCGAAAACAAAAAATTCAAGGCAGGAATGAATGATGTGTACTGCTTACCGGTCGAGCAGCGATTAGTTTTACTAACAATTTATGGAATTAAAAAAATCGATTTTTTCGGTCACCTAATTTTTTTCCACCTTAAGTCAGGTCACATAATGCGTCGTACTATTGTGTTTATAAATTTTGAAACGAAATTATGTTTAGATAGCAAACTAGTTAGGGAAAGAATGAAAAAAGTTTGGATCGCCTTTACTATTCAGTTTTGCTAAAAACGTTCAGTAAAGACAGAATAAATATTCGTAAAAAATATTTGTCCCCTATAATGAGAAGACATATGGCAACACCGCAGAACAGAATTGTTCAATATTTCAAGAAAAAAAAATTACCGCATTCCTAAAGTTAAAAACTTTCATCGTAAAAAAATATTTGCGTTATAAATATTAATATTTTATATTGTTAATGTCATCTTCATTGACAAATAAAAGTCTTGGTTATCTCATGACTAATCAAAAACTTCGTTTCGATTAAAAATTACCTCCAAATAAAGATTTGTGTTGCAGTATTATTTTAAATGTGCCGCGCAATCTTACGTCGTTGGATACGTGGGACGATGCGGTGTTGCCATGTTTTCTTATTATAAGGGAAAAATATTTCTAACGAAAAATTATTCTATTTAATTTTCAATGCGGACTCTGCAGTGTTAAAAGTTGCAATTGAAAAACCCATTATCTCCCACTCTAAATAGTCGACTGGTCTGAATTTTCACCAAAACATGCATAATAATATGAACAATGTCTGGTTAAAATTTGAACAAAATCCCTAAGTGGCTCGATCGTTGACGAAGTATATCAAATGGTATATCGCAATTACAAAGATATTCGTGTTGCTAATCGTACAAGGATATGATGAAACTAGGACGGCACGGTATCGGGAAGCTGGTAATGTAGTTATTCAAACGTAAAAATCAATCAATTAGAACATGCGTCTTGTGAAATATTGGATGGTGCTGAATATCGCATCGTTGCTATGCAACGCAAATTCAAAGATCGACTTTTTGCTCCTTCTCTTTAATGAATTCGAAATTGTAAACTGTCGTAATATTTGCAATTTGACGATTTGACGTCTCGAATCGTTTGGTGTATACGAGGTACTCCAAGTGCTTTCGAACGGCCTAAAAGCCTGACCTGCTTCAATCTTTTTCCAAGTTGGTGATGCTTTTGTATCGTATATTTTGGTAAGTGGCATTTTTTTCAGTTTTTTGTCGGCTCGCTAAAAAAAATTTCAAACGATCGTATCGTAGTGATCTTCTCGTCGTACGAAAAAATGTCCTCTGCAAAAAAGATGCGTATGTCTATGAACAATTTTGAAAAAAAAAATCAAAATTTTCCAAGTACTACGACACTGAATAAAAAGAAAAATCTTTCATTTTTCAATTTTTCAACCCCTATGACTAGGTCGATTTAGCTGAAATTTACACTGACTTTTCCTTTATTAGTGTCGAACAACATGTGCAAGTTTCATTCTGGGCTGGGCTTGCGTTCAGTTAATATTACTGTCTTAAATTTAATGGGAAATTGTTTTTGATGAATAACTCGGCGATTTACAATTTCTAAGTAAAAATGGTAATGAGTAAACTTGTAGGAAATCGAGTGCTTTACAACTTTGGTCCTTACAGTTTTTTCTCTACCATCGATATTTTTCGAATAAAACCTGAAAAAAGCGGCTATGGCATTATCTCGTTTATTTTCAACTTTAGGGCATAAATGAACATGAACAAACTTGTAGAGAATGATATTTTGGACTATTTTTGTTCCCACCTTTTTTTTCCTAGAATCAATATTTAAGATCGTACACCAACGGTAAAAGAAAAGAGCGGACGGTTCGCGAAATAATATTTTCACGCTTTTCATTTTTTTTGCCGTTGGCGTACGACCTTAAATATTGATTCTAGGAACAAAAATTGCCCAAAATTTCAGTTTCTACAAGTTTGTTCATGTTCGTTTATGCCCTAAAGTTAAAAATAAACGAGATAATGCAATAGCCGCTTTTTTCAGGTTTTATTCGAAAAATATCGATGGTAGAGAAAAAACTGTAATGACCAAAGTTGCAAAACACTCGATTTCCTACAAGTTTACTCGTTACCATTTTTACTTAGAAATTGTAAATCGCCGAGTTATTAAACAAAAACAATTACCCATTAAATTTAAGACGACGATATTAACCGAACGCAAGCCCAGCCCACAATGAAACTTACACATGTTGTTTTACACTGATAAAAGAAAATTCAGTGTAAATTTCAGCAGGATCAACCTAGTCATTGGGGTTAAAAAATCAAAAAATGAAAGATTTTTCTTTTTTTTAAATGTTGTAGTACTTGGAAAATTTTGAATTTTTTTTTCGAAATACTTCATAGAAAAAGGCATCTTTTTTGTAGAGGACATTTTTTCGTACGACGAGATGATCACTACGATACGATCGTTTGAAATTTTATCACGTGTAAAATCTTGTCTCCGAGTTAGCCGAGTTAGCGAGCCGATAAAACTAATAAATAATAAATAAAAGCCGATAAAGAAATTTGCGAAGTATATTTCCGTTGCAATCCAACGATGCAAACTCCAATACCGCAATATCGATCGATCTTCGGTCGTCCCTGTAGACTTGTCTCGCGAGAAGCTTGTACCCACCTGATTGCCACATGTGGACGTTGTCTCGACTTTGAGTTCCGGTTGTACGATAATGCACGACTCTTGCGTGCTGTGCCAAGAGTTCGGTTCTTCGGTGATGGTGGTTAAGGATGGTTCGGCGTGTAGTCTCGCGTTCTCGATTTTGTGGGATCTTCTCGGTGGTGCGGGCGGCTTCGATCGTCTCACGATCGGCGATGCGGGCGGGGTAGGCGTCGATATTCTGTCGGGATGATCGTTCGGTATCACCTCGGGCGATGGCCCAACGAGCGACAGCAAAATGGGAAAGAAGAAGAGTCCGTTGACGAGACCAATGCCGATCAGGCAAAGCAAAACGAGGAAGAAGTAGCGAACGATAAATTCGAACTCGGAGAAGGCGAGCATGACAACGGCGAGCAGAGTGGTGAGGGCACCGTGTATCACCGGGGCGGACATGTGCTCCAGAGCTAGACGTACCCTTCGATCTCGGCTACCGACACTCGTTACGAAACTCTGAAGGAAAAAAAAACAACATTGGTCATGAACAGGGTTGCGAAATTTGTAATGAAAAAGGAATGCATTAGTCATTACTTTTTTAATGGGTAATGAAAAAATATTTCATTAGCCATCGCATTAGATTCAGTAGCGAGTCACATGTTGAAACTTTGAACGCGATTATCTCGAAACTACGTTTTCAAAAACTGCTGGTGTTGTAGGCCAAAAAGTTATCGACCGATTTTGATGAAGTTTTGGGAGGTTACTCTCAGTAATATTATCGGAAGGATATATCTAAAGTTTGAAAGGTAGCGTGTAAATAAATAATTTTTTTGGGGGTCAAATATGTCGAAAAAATGGTCGAAAATTCGAACTTTGGAGTAAAAAGGCTAAAGTGGAGTGAATTTTCAATTTTGCACTTTTTCGTCATTTTTTAGGTATATCCTTCCCCTTAAAATGTCAGTAAACGAATGACACTTATTAAATCTTTCTCAGATCAACAGGTAAAGAGTGAAAACAGCCGTCCAAATACCCTTAATAACGCCGCTATTTTGTTGGTGACCCCAAAAAAAATTTTCTTTAAAAACTTAACAGTTATAATAAACTCATTCCCAAATTTGAAAATGATCAGATTATTTTATCCCCTCTAAAAAAATTCCCGAAAAATACCTATTTTTCACGCTCCTGAAGGGATTTCTCGCCTTAAGGGAGAATATCAGTGTGACAGGCTGAAAAATGAGGTATGTTTTGGGATTTTTTTTAACGCCTTGATCAAATTATTTGAAATTTTGTGTATTAATTATTGAAGTAATGAAGCATACCAGGAATTCATTTAATTTTATTTTTAGTACATTTTATTAAGCAGAGGAGCGGTCGCAAAATGACGTCTCAAAAAAAGACTCCCCGACGGTTGACAGCATAAGTGTCACAGCAAGCATGTGAAATCAAAAATTCAAAAAGATTATTAAATTATAATAGTATAGCTATCGCAGCATCGTAGGAAATTTGAAAATTTTGATTACAAAAAAAATGGCGGCGATTTTAAAAAAAATCGAATTTTACACAAAAATTTTGCAGTAAATTGTCAATGAAAAAAGTAAACAATTTAAAAAAGAAACTCTACGATGCGACGATAGCGATAAGTTTTCTGAAGAGAATCCTTTTTGAATGGAGTCGATTTTTTTTCACACTGATATTCCCCTTACCCTTTCAGTCATGCATTTTTCATCTGCACCGATTTTGATGAAAATTGGTACTCGGGGGTTTTCGGGGTCGCTGATTACGAATCCGGCATCAGATTTTCAAAATTCAAAATGGCGGATCCAATATGGCGGACGTGAAATTCCAAACACTTATTAATTCTTCTAAAACTTTGTACTTAGGGCTTTTCGGGGTCGCTGATTATGAATCAGGCATTACATTTTCAAAATTCAAAATGGCGGATCCAATATGGCAGACGTGAAATTCTAAATACTTATTAATTCGTTTAAAATGTTGTACTCAGGGGTTTTCGGGGTCGTTGATTACGAATCTGGCATTAGATTTTCAAAATTCAAAATGGCGGCTCCAATATGGCGGACGTGAAATTTCAAACACTTATTAATTCTTCTAAAACTTTGTACTTAGGGCTTTTCGGGGTCGCAGATTACGAATCAGGCATTAGATTTTCAAAATTCAAAATGGCGGATCCAATATGGCGGACGTGAAATTCCAAACACTTATTAATTCTTCTAAAACTTTGTACTTGGGGCTTTTCGGGGTCGCTGATTACGAATCAGGCATTAGATTTTCAAAATTCAAAATGGCGGATCCAATATGGCGGACATGAAATTCCAAACACTTATTAATTCTTCTAAAACGTTGTACTTAGGGCTTTTCGGGGTCGCTGATTACGAATCAGGCATTAGATTTTCAAAATTCAAAATGGCGGATCCAATATGGCGGACGTGAAATTCCAAACACTTATTAATTCTTCTAAAACTTTGTACCCGGGGATTTTCGGGGTCGCTGATCACGAATCCGGCATTAGATTTTCAAAATTCAAAATGGCGGATCCAATATGGCGGTCATGAAATTCCAAACACTTATTAATTCTTCTAAAACTTTGTACTCAGGGGTTTTCGGGGTCGCGGATTACGAATCAGGCATTAGATTTTCAAAATTCAAAATGGCGGATCCAATATGGCGGACGTGAAATTCCAAACACTTATTAATTCTTCTGAAATTTTGTACTCAGGGGTTTTCGGGGTCGCGGATTACGAATCAGACATTAAATTTTCAAAATTCAAAATGGCGGATCCAATATGGCGGACGTGAAATTCTAAATACTTATTAATTCTTTTAAAATGTTGTACTCAGGGGTTTCCGGGGTCGCTGATTACGAATCTGGCATTAGATTTTCAAAATTCAAAATGGCGGATCGAATATGGCGGACGTGAAATTCCAAACACTTATTAATTCTTCTAAAACTTTGTAATCAAGGGTTTTCGGGGTCGCGAATTACGAATCAGGCATTAGATTTTCAAAATTCAAAATGGCGGATCCAATATGGCGGACGTGAAATTCTAAATACTTATTAATTCTTTTAAAATGTTGTACTCAGGGGTTTCCGGGGTCGCTGATTACGAATCTAGCACTAGATTTTCAAAATTCAAAATGGCGGATCCAATATGGCTGACATGAAATTCCAAACACTTATTAATTCTTCTAAAACTTTGTAATCAGGGGTTTTCGGGGTCGCGAATTACGAATCAGGCATTACATTTTCAAAATTCAAAATGACGGATCCAATATGGCGGACGTGAAATTCTAAATACTTATTAATTCTTTTAAAATGTTGTACTCAGGGGTTTCCGGGGTCGCTGATTACGAATCTAGCACTAGATTTTCAAAATTCAAAATGGCGGATCCAATATGGCTGACATGAAATTCGAAACACTTATTAATTCTTCTAAAACTTTGTACTTAGGGCTTTTCGGGGTCGCTGATCACGAAACCGGCATTAGATTTTCAAAATCTGATGCACGCACACACACACACACACATATATGTATATATATATATATGAAGTGCACATCAATGATAATGATAAGAAACCACGGATTTTGGTTTTGCAGTCATAAATTATTTTGGTTGCAGAATGATCTCAAATTAACTGAAATATTTATTTCCAATGTATATTCGAAGGAATATTCCTGATAAAGTAGGATTTTATATGATTGAAATTTTTATCGTTACATTGCCCAGTTGGATCGACCACATCGGATCCACCATTTTGAATTTTCAAAATCTGCCCTCATATTCGCGATCAGGTGACCACTGCGACTGAAAGGATCAAGCAGTTACAGACCTCCGAAAGAAAATTCAGCCGCTGATCCCGCTCCGCCCCTATTCGAATCTACAAAAACGTATCCCACTGATGTCTTACCAAGCAAATGTGAACGGTGAAGTGTACGGATATACCGACACTGACAACGAGTAGAACGGCTGGCACAGCGCTCAGTTTGATACCGCACAATCCCATTATGCCGAACAACTGTAGAACAACTCCCGCCAGCGCGGTACCAACGAGCAGAGCAGCCCAAAGATTCAGCAGCAGAACACCGACGACCGCGACGCTCGCCCCGAGTGCAGCCAGCAGTGCGATCACCAGGCAGCTCCTCAGATCCATATACTGTTCCCAAAACAAAAACGGAATACCCGACGGAAAATTCGGCAAGCCCCGTTCCTCGAATTTCCGGCACAATTTTCTAACGCTCCCGATCAGCTCGGTTATCTCCCCGGTATCCGTGAGTTTGTGAAGATAAAACGGCATTTGGGCGTAGGTGAGTGGCATGCTCTTGGGTATTTTGAGCTCGTGATCGCTCGTGAAGATCCACTGTCTCGGTATAGGACGAAGATTCGCCTGCGATGCTCCATAAGCGAGAGCGTCATTGGACGCCCAAGCGCTGAGATAATTGTAAAAGGCGCGCGGATTGATGATGCCCTCGGAATCAACGAGGCGAACTTGCGTGATGAGAGTCTTGTCGATCGGATTGTCAACGTGGCCGGTTTGCACGAGAAGCTTGTAAGCCAAAATGGCTTCCTCGCTCGCGTTTTTGTACCATCGCTCTTGGGTGACGCAGCCATCTTTGTATTCGCGATCAAACGCGAGCTGAAGGCCCCTCAGCCAGTCGCGAAAGAGACTCAGCCAAAATTTCGGCAGCCCACCGTCGTCGTTCTTGATGACGTTCTTCACTCGCATGAACGCGTCGTGATACTCGTACAGGAGCTTCTGATTATTTGGATACTCAAAGTCGCGCCCGGTCACGGCGTACATGTTGTAAAAGCCAAAGTGCTTGGCCTGGGCCGCGAGAAAGGCGTGTTCGTCGGAATTTTGTGGCACGAGATCGGTGAGCTCGAGGCCATCGTGGACCCTCATGGCCTGCCAGACGCTCCCAGCGAGCACGCCAGCCAGTAGCATCATGCCGAAGACTTTGGTCGTCGGCCTCGTGACGAACGGTGCGTAATGCTTGGCTGCCAATTGCGTCAGGGAAAAACTGAGGCACTCGTCTTGCGTGCATCCCGTCAACGTGTCCTCTTCCGTGAAGCTCCTCTCGTCGTTTTCCATCACTCGTCCGCCCACCCACGCCTCGTTTCGATGATTCTCGCTCGACTGCAATATCTGGGTGCAGGTCTCGCGTCTGTCGGGTGGTATGGCTCTGGTGACGGCTTGTTTAGCCCTGACGCAATGGTGACGCGAGTGGAGGTTCCTGCTGGCGCTGTTTCCGATCGCCGGCAGACAGCAGCACAGTATGTCCGATCGGCCGGATCTGCGACGTCGCAAATCGAGGCTAACCATCGCCGGGAAAACGAGAAGCATCGCGGCGAGATTGAAGAGTATGAGGATACCGGCTTGCAGCGAGAATACGCGCAATGCCGGTATCGGTATTATGGCAGCGGCGAAGAAGGCCGACACGTTGCACAAGCCTGTGAGCAGTACCGAGAGCCCGGTGCGCTTGAGCACGACACCCGTTTGCTCGCCGCTCGGCACCTCGTGCACCGACAATTCCGCATACGTGTGGGTCAGCAGAAACATGTCGTGGACACCCAAGCCGAGAGCGAGGAAAGGCACTATTTGGGTGGTCGCCGCGTTGAAGGAGATCCCAAGGAGGGCGCAAAAACCGAGGCCAGCCGCCACCGTTGCGCAGACCAACATCACACCCGCTATTCCAACGCCCGATTGCGATCTCACGGGATCCTTCCAACGGAAGAGGGCGACACCGGCGTACAGGAGCTGCGAGAGAGAAACAGAAGCGTGAATTTAGCGGTGGATGACTATTTTTTTTTTATTGGTTTTTTCCTTAGGTACATGCTTGTCGCGTTTGTTACCGTTTGCTCCTTTTTTTCTCCATCTTTCTCCCTGTTCCCCCCCTGTTGCGGCCGCAGCCGACTTCCCCCTCTGTATTATATTCATCATGACGTTTCTGTCATGGGTATAGGGAAACTGCGGAAAACCTATACCAATACAGCCGGTGATCGAGTTCGCCACCCCAGTCGTGGAACTAGTCTCATTTCGCCGCGAAATGCCGAAGAAAAATATTTCACGACGAAATGTACGCGACGGGGATTCGAACCCGCGACCTCCCGGTCCGCTGGTTTAGCGGCGAGCACGCTAACCACTAGACCATCGCACCGGTTTTGGTGGATGACTATTATTGTTGCGGTTATGGGCTGTACGCGAATTCGGGGCCGTACATAAATTACGTAACGCAATTGGGGGGAGGGGGGGGGGGCAAGGTTTGCGTTACGTCACGGTTTTGAGGACATATACACCTAGATGGTCGAGGGCGAGGATTTGGAAGCTATGAACATTGCGTCGACCGTAGAAGACCGTGCCTGGTATCGATGATTCCATGTAAGATGACAAATTTCATGGTTTATTCATTCCCAAATTTTCGAACGCGTTTTTCTCAAAACCACGCTTTTTAAATCGGTACCCAAAATTTCTCGAAAACCAATGAACCGATTGCCTTGAGGTTTTTTGCGGTTATTCCATACACCATTATCTCGTACTTGTCATAGGATTTTTTTTTACCGTTACTTATTTTTTGTTTTATAGGCAAAATAATAACTAATTTTTGGCCCGAAAATCACTATGTTCAAACGTCCGCCATTTTGTCATAAATTGATATTTTCAAAATCTATATTATAGATTATAGTATCTAATTTGATAATCTTTTTGGTTTTTTTTCAGATGATTTTTGAAGAAACGCCAGTGGGTACCCTGCACGCAGATTTTTTTACGACGCTCCAAGGATCGTACAATATCCTTGTATATTTTTGATATTTTTAAATAAAGAAAATTAAACATATTTTTGAATGTATATACTTTTAGATAATTAAAATCCCAATCCGAAATTGCAAATAGTATTCATTGAAAAAATTCACAAACATGACCTTTTTTCCGGCCGTCCATATATTACGTCATCGATTTTGTCTGATTTTACCCCCCCCCCTACCCCCCGAAATCATCCTATCCTTCCTATCGTCATAATCCAATTATCGTTACCGTCATCCAACGACCAGACCCCCCCCCCCCCCCCCTATTTTAAAATGACGTAATTTATGGACAGCCCCTAGGTGTATATCTCCCCTTAAAACTGCCAGAAATAGCGGAATTTCTGCATGTTCAAGTTTTCAATTTAAACCTCGAGTGCAATTTTACCGTGGACAGCTTTCTATACGTAATGTCAATTAAGGGGGAAAATCACTGTGCAAGAACTTGCACAGTAGCTTTCCCACATCCCCCAAGCAAAATTTGAAGGACACTTTTTAAATATAATTCTTGCAAGTACATGCATTGAAAAATATGTTGGCAACATGTTTATTCACAAGTCCGAAAATTGACGGAGTTATAGTCACTTTAGTGAGAACAGGTAGCGCGACCGTTTAGTGGCCTCAGTTCCTACAGGTGTGGCATCGTTCACAATAGATAAAGTACAGGCTCTTATTATTTTCTGAACTATCGTGAAGATGAAGAACCGTCATATCGCTCGCGACTAGATACTTCAATGTAAGTATCAATATTCTAGAAAAAATCGTAACTTTATATCAAGAAACACGGATAGAAAACTTCGAACGCGTTTTTCTCGAAACTAGTTTTTTCGACCTTGTCCGAGCGAATACTTAAAAACTTATCAACCGATTTTCAATTTTTTTAAAAACATTTTTGTAATCGCAGTGACTAAGGCTGTACGTATCCGCGTTTTTAACATTTGATAATTACTATTTTTAAAGACTGCTTGAATACAGAAAAAGGTGCTTGAAAATCGAAAAAAATGTTCAAACTGTCGGCATTTTGTAAAAAAAAAAAACAAAATAAAAAAACGGCTACGCATAACGATAGCTACAGTTGTATAGATATCGATAAATTGTTGACTTTCAATTTACAGATAACCTTTCATAAAAATATCGATGGGACAATGAAGAGAATTTTTTTTTTTTCGTCGTCAAATCAAGGCACATATCTCGGTTAATTTTCAAGATTTGGTCATAAAAATTGGTATAAAACTAGATGAATATATAGTTCATAAAATGAGTGTAAAGCCGATCCTGTCACAATTAGTTATGTCTATGAAAAAAATCGCAATTATTGACGACAAAGCACCCGTTACGTAACGGAATGGGGGAGGGGGTAAAAATTGGGAAATTTTGCGTTACGTAATTTGCGTACGCCCCCTAAGGCCCAGTGGTCGTTTACACGGTGAATTGGTATTGGGAAGTTGAATTAGTTCTCGCCGTTTCACAACAGATGGCGTTACCAGAACTACGTGCGCGGAGTTTAGAAGGGTAACGCATCTACAAAGTACTATAAGGGAACTTGAAATTCTGTGTTTGTCGTTTCGCCGAAGTGTAAACAACTTTTTTTTGTTTCGAAGTTCAAAGTTAAGGGGTCTTCTCACTTTAGACGCTAAAAAAGGCTATTTTCATGCATTTTTTGGTAGGTTTATATTATAGATGTTGATATAAAAGTTGTTACACTTAATAAATCCACTTTCGAAATACATTTTTTTTAAATTTCATTCATTTAAGTCACTATTTAATGACGAAAATGCTAGTTAAAAAAATGTCCTAAAAAAATTGTAGTTCTGCGCCGTTGATGAAATCTCGTAGATGGATCATCCGAAACGAAAAAAATCAAACGGTTTTAGATTCGGTATGTTAAGGGCTATAGCGCTTATCATACGATTTTTTATATAATCAAAAATAACAAAATGGCGGACATTAAAAAAAAACCACTTGTTTTTTCACTGTTTTTGGCAACACAAAATTACAACTAGCTATAGTAGCTATACAAAATTAAACAATAGCTATAGTCGTAAAGTTTATGTGGTTAATTCTATCCTTTTTTAGCATCTAAAGTGAGAGAACCCCTTAATTTGCAAGACAAGCTGCTTGAGGCGATGATTACTGGGCCAACTACCATATAATGAAACTTTCTCGTTTTCGTGAACTAACCATGAGTCCGCAGCCAATGCTGATCTTCATGACAGAAACCTCGCTGTACTTTCCGAGTATGTCGTTCATGGTGGTCGTGCTGAAGGCGTAAGAATTGTACGGCGCTGTACCACTTGCGTTAAGCTGCTTCTTCACTTGATTGCTGAAAGCTCGCTGCCAGGTTTCCAACACCTGAGACGCTTTCTCCTGCGACCAATCGATGTGATGAACCTTGTAGGTGTGGGACCAAAAGTCGTAGAGTTCCCGTTCGCCCATCAATTGTACGACGGTCTGAAGTGCCGCGGCACGCGTCAAGTGGCCGGTCTTGTTGTGCTTCGCACCGCCCACCACGAGTTCCTCCGGCCAGTGCATGTAATTCGCAGCGAAACCGTAACAGCCACCGGTCAGTTCAGCACCGACATCCGGCACCTAATACCAGAGGGAACAGAAAAAACGAGAAATGTGACGATCAATGTTCGCTACGTTCGCTGTGACAAATTTCAACACAAATGTGTGAAAAACGTTTTTTTCTTTTTTCACTTTCATTCTAGTAAGCGTAATGGTGGCATGCTTACAGATTATAACATTTTTTTTTGTTTTTTTTTCTGTGACGATCAATGTTCGCTACGTTCGCTGTGACAAATTTCAACACAAATGTGTGAAAAACGTTTTTTTTTCACTTTCATTCTAGTAAGCGTAATAGCGACATGCTTACAGATTGTAACATTTATATTTTTTGTTTTTTTTTTATTTTCTGTGACGATCAATGTTCGCTATATTCGCTGTGACAATTTTCAACACAAATGTGTGAAAAACGTTTTTTCTTTTTTCACTTTCATTCTAGTAAGCGTAATAGCGACATGCTTACTGATTGTAAAAAATGTCAATTTTTTGTTTCAGACCACTGGAGGGTGAGATATCAGGTCCAAAAAACGGCGGCATCCATTTTTCCAGCCACATTAAGGGGTCTTCTCACTTTAGACGCTAAAAAGGCTATTTTCATTAATTTTTTTGATAGGTTTATATTATAGATATTGATATAAAAGTTGTTACACTTAATAAATAGACATTCGAAATGCAAAAAAATTTTTTATGTATTTATGTAACCCAAACAAACTTCAAGGCCTTAGGCCATTTCAGAGAGCGAAAAAAAGGCTTTTTGGGGATTTTGTTCAGAAAAACTATAAAATAAATCGAGATTACAAAAAAGGGTGTTTATCATGCATATCAGTGACTGTATCCAATAATTTTTTTGAAGCGATTCATTTCAAAATGGCGGCTGTGCAGCGTTTATCTCAAAACTGCATTTTTAAGTTGGCCGGAAACAACTCACAAGGAATATCCCTCAGGTGACACCTTTCGATTTTGTTGAAATTTGGATATGTTATAAAGCACCGAAAAGTAAGCGATACGTATTTTTTTTTATCGGCAGAAAAACGGTTTTAAGGGCTGAAACGCACCCTCAAGAACTGGGGATGTTTTTCGTTTTTTGTCGATAGCGTTTTAACGGTACGAGATATTAAAAAATTTCGAATTGCAACAATGTTTATTTTTTCGTGCACTATACATTGGAGATGAGAACGATAACGTTATCGACGAAAAACGAAAAACACCCCTATTTTCGAGGGTTCGTTTCACCCCTTAAAACAGTTTTTCCGCCGATAAAGAAAAATACGTATCGCTTACTTTTCGGTGCTTTATAACATATCCAAATTTCAACAAAATCGACGGGTGTCACCTGAGGGATGATCCTTGTCAGACAATTTTCAACCGATTCACTTGAAGTGTTGAATATATCTTGAAAAATACATTGGCTATGGAAGTACGTAGGATTTTTTTTATATTGCATAGTTTATTTGTTATTAACAATTATCTGACGATTTTTTAGGCAAATTTTTTTGCGCCATTTGACCAAAAATCAATATATCGAAAAAAAATCCTACGTACTTCTATAGCAGTTATTATATAAAATCGAAAAAAATTCATCGGCTCATTATAATTGAAAAATTACAGGAGCTGTTTGTCCGGCCGTGGACCCTGGAAAAACGGAGACATCATCGCGAAAAGGCTGCACAGCCACCATTTTGAAATTAATCGCTTCACAAAAATTATTACCCCTTAAGGGGTTAGGGCACTCTAGAGGCCGAAAAAATAGGCTTTTTGGAGATTTTTTTTCCAGAAAACTACAAAATAAATCGAGATTGCAAAAAAGGGTGTTTATCATACATATCAGTGACGGTATACAATAATTTTTTTGAAGCGATTCATTTCAAAATGGCGGCTGTGCAGCGTTTTTGCGACGACGTCTCTGTTTTTCCAGGATCCACGGCCGAACAAGCAGCAACAATTTTTTAATTATAATGAGCCAATTAATTTTTTTCGATTATATACAATAACTGCACACCGAAAAAAAAAAATTCGTTCGTCCATCCAAAATTGAGTTAGTTTAACAAAATTGTATCTTTAAATACGTTCAACTTGATTTTTGATTGGTATAACAAAACAGTATAGTTGGGCAGTAGACCAAAGATACATTTAAACTATTTGCTTATTTAGTATGTCTGAGCAACTGTTAAAACAAAAAAATTTCGAGACAACAAAATGCATTTTGCACATTCAACGTTTCTTTTTTCTCAGTGTATAGAAATACGTAGGATTTTTTTCTCGATATATTGATTTTTGGCCAAATGGCGCACTTCTAAAGTGGACAGTGAAAAATTTGTCTAAAAAATCGGCAGATAATTGTTGATAACAAATGAACTATGCAATATAAAAAAAAAATCCTACGTACTTCCATAGACAATGTATTTTTCAAGATATATTCAACATTTCAAGTGAATCAGTTGAAAATTGTCTGAGTTTTGTTTCCGGCCAACTTAAAAAATGCAGTTTTGAGGTAAACGCTGCACAGCCGCCATTTTGGAATTAAGGGGTTACCCCCACTTGCGATTTTGCGAAAATCGATTTTTTTTATTGCATTTTTTTGAATTATAAGTATCTGAGAATATGTCCTGAAAATTTCAAGTCGATCCGAACAAAATTGACTGAGATATGAGTGTTGAAAGAGAAGAATCCGCGTTGAAAGAGAAACTTTAGACGCGCTTTTCTCAAAATGGCATTTCTGAAGTCGGTGACCAAGATTACTCGAACACTAATGAACCGATTTTCTTGAAATTTTGCAGGCTTATTTAATACATAAAAATGTAGTCTTTAATAGTTCGATTTTTTTTTTCGAAAAAAAAATGGCCGTTTTATAGCCAAAAAACGGCCGTTTTTTTTCGTTAAAATCGAACCATTAACTTTGACTGTCCGCCATTTTGTGAAAAATGAATATTTTTTAAAATCCTTCGATTAAAGACTAGTTTATACTTATATTTGACTAAATCCATCCGCATTTTTTTTTCAGATGATCCACTTCGCCGCAATGTTGGTCACCGCAAACCGTGTATATCAAAACATTATTTCATTGACGGCCATTTGCCACTAAACAATGTAATATTTTTCAATAAAAAAATTACTGAAAGTTCTTCAAGATGTGTTCTTTGAGATGGTATATTGATCGATGAAAAAAGTTTTGTAGTTTTCTTTTAAAAAATTCATGAAAAAGGACCTTTTTGCGCTACAAGTGGGGGTAACGCCTTAATCGCTTGAAAAAAAAATTATTGCATACAGTCACTGATATGTATGATAAGCACTTTTTTTGTAATCTCGATTTATTTTGTAGTTTTTCTGAAAGAAAAATCCCGAAAAGCCTATTTTTTCGGCCTCTAGAGTGGCCTAACCCCTTAAACGCGTTTTTCTCGTAACACCGTTTTTCGACGGCTTGTGGATAAAATCTCCGAAACTACTGAACCGATCCTCATGAAATTTTAACCGCATGTTCTTTACAACTATAGCTATAGCGCAAATCAAGGATTTTTTAAAATTTTGATATTTACTATTTTGTTATTGCCAAAAACGGTGAAAAACACGTTTTATTTTTCGAAAAATGTCCGCCATTTTGTTATTTTTGCATATATCAAAAATCGTGTATGCGCTATAGCCATCAACATACTGAATCTAAAACCGTTTGATTTTTTTGTTTCGGATGATCCATCTCCGAGTTTTCATCAACAGCGCAGACCAACAATTTTTTTACATTTTTTCAACTACCATTTTCGTCTATAAATAGTGACTTGAATTAAAAAAAAAAATTCGGTGTATTTCGAACGTGTATCTGCTAAGTGTAAAAACTTTTATATCAATATTTAAATCTATCAAAAAAATCATGAAAATAGCGTTTTTAGCGTCTAAAGCGAGAAGACCCCTTAAGGGGAGATATACACCTAGATGGTCGAAAAATCGATTTTTTTTTTACATTTTCTTTAAGTTCGAGGTCTCCAGAATATCTGATGAAAACGGCAAGTTAATCGATGGTATCGATGATTCCTTGTAAGTTGACAAATTTCATGATTCATTCATTCCCAAATTTTCAACCGCGTTTTTCTCAAAACCACGTTTTTCAAATCAGTACCCAAAATTTCTCGAAAACCAATGAACCGATTGCGTTGAGTTTTTTTGTGGTCATTCTATACGCCATTATCTAGTACTTGTCATAGGATTTTTTTCTTCCGTTACTTAGTTCTTGTTTTATAGGCAAAATGATAACTAATTTTCGGCCCAAAAATCGCTATTTATATTCAAACGTCCGCCATTTTGTCATAAATCGATATTTTCAAAATCGGCTATGACGAGTACTAGATTACAGTATCCAATTTAATAATCCTCTTGGTTTTTTTTTTTCAGACGATTTTTGAAGAAACTCCAGTGGGTACCGTATACGCAGATTTTTTTTACGACGCTCCAAGGATCATGCAATATCCTTGTATATTTTTGATATCTTCGAATAAAGAAAATTAAACATATTTTTGCATGTATATACTTTTGGATAATTAAAACCCAAATTCGAAATTTCAAATAGTTTTCCTTGAAAAAATTCACAAAAATTACCTATTTTCCGGCTCCCAGGTGTACATCTCCCCTTAATAAACCACAAAAACCCGAAATGTCCTGTCCGATGGTTTTGAGAAAAAAAATGTTCAAAGAACGACTCCGTTTCTCTATCTTCCCACTTACGGTCTTAAGGCTATATATGTGCAATGACCGGAGTGCAGATTGCGCAACTGCACCGCGCGCGTACGACTGCGACGTGTGAGTGTGGGTAAGGCAAATTCGCGAAAGACATTCAGCTCAACGTACGGCATTCAGTGAAACCCGTCGTCCTCTTCGTCTCTGTTTTATACCCTAATAATATGATATGCAGCGCGGATAAGTCGTGGACGTGAATACATGCACGTTTGTATAAACATGTGTGTACGAGGGTTGGGTTCAGTCGCCGGAGTCGCGACGAGACGCCTCGCCGACGTACACATGAGGCCCCCGATGCAAAATCGACCCACCAACACGTTACGAATCGGTATTTTTTTTTTGTTCGGTAAAAAGAAATCATCGTGTTGAAGTTTGCATCGTTCGAATGCAACGAAAATTCTTTACCGTTCTTTCCTTCATTTTTATTACTTTCTATAAAGTCTCCTTTTGCAGGTTTAGTTTACGGACCCCTCGTAAGGATCTGTGAAAATGTTAGTGAATTTTTTAGGCTAAATGTGCCAAAAAAAAAGTAGTCAATGAGGGAAAAAAAATATTTTCGTTGCGATCCAACGATGCAAACTTCAATACCATTTAAGGTAGTACCTCCACAGAAGAGTTGAGTTATAAGAAATTGTTGAAATTTGACATATGTGTTATTTAATACATTATCCAAACATCTGTGCAATTTGAATAAGTTTGACCACCCCAAAGCTGAGATATTTACACTTAAAGTTGGCTTGGTTTACACGTAACAAATGCGTTATGATGGGCAAACAGAGCATCATTAATTCTACCGTCAAAACTAAAATTAAGAAATTGATTTAAAAAAACGAGGATAAGCTAGAGTAAGATATCACGAATAATGTGAAAGAAAAATGAGAATGATTCACCATCTAGTTTCCAAGATATAACCATGAGAAGCCCTCACAATTTTGGTGCAAAGCCTGGCAAAGCCTGGAAAAAAAAAACAATTGGGGCAAAGCCTGGACAGTCCCGGCAAAAAGTTTACTGGCAATGGTAGATCAAAAACACAATATAAAATATGTTTTACGGCAATAAATTATATCCATCGTATTATCTACTAGTACCGAGTCAATATTGCGTAGTTTTTAATTTTATTTATCACTAATTGAACCAATTATCAATCTTTTGAACATGAACGTAGTATGTAAACTTTTGGTTGAGATTTTAGCAGAGGAACTACCTTAAAAAAAACACAAGCAGTTACCGTAAAACGGGATTAAATTGGAATTAAGGATTAACTTTGACAGTTTTTGGGGCTATATTGACGGGCCACCAAAATACGGTTTAAACGTGAGTGCAGCGAGCTCGCGTGACTTTGTTGTTCAAGTTTGTTATAATGTTGCTGAAGTTGATTATAATGTTGCTCAAGTTGATTTTGATCGCAATGATAATTATAAGACTGATTAAGTGCCTGTAATAGTACCCTAGGTACTTGATATTTCTATGTAAAACGTTTCCTTAATTAAGGCCCTAGGCCACTCTAGAGGCCGAAAAAATAGGCTTTTTGGGGATTTTTTTAAATTTCAATATATATATATATATATATATATATATATATATATATATATTGAAATTTTAAAAAATCCCCAAAAAGCCTACTTTTTTATAATTTTTTTTATCATTTTTTTACATTTCAATCAATATTATATATATATATATCTACACACACACACACACACACACACACACACACACACACACACACACACACACACACATATATATTTTTAAATTATCTGACGATTTTTAGGCAAACTTTCGGCAAGTGAAAAATTTCGTCAAATAATTGTTAATAACAAATGAACTATGCAATATAAAAAAAATCCTACGTACTTCCATAGACAATGGATTTTTCAAGATATATTCAACATTTGAAGTGAATCGGTTGAAAATTGTCTGAGTTATGTTTTCGGCCAACTTAAAAAATGCAGTTTTGAGATAAGCACTGCATTTATTTTGTAATTTTGCTGAAAAAAAAAATCCCCAAAAAGCCTATTTTTTCGGCCTCCAGAGTGGCCTAACCCCTGAAGATGACAATTCGAAAAAAATCGTTGTTTTTTCATTTAATTCCATGAATAATGCATAAATTATTAATTTTTATATACATTTACCTAATTTCCAAAATTGGGGTGTCCAAAATGATTTTTATGTAAGGTTTAAAAAAAAGGAAGTCTTTCTATTGGAACCCTAATAAATTGAATATTTCGAATATGCTAATCGTATGATGGATAAATATGCCGGTAGTAAATTCTTTCAGATCTTAATTGTGTTGAATATCCTCGAAATTACGAGCATTCTCCCTTAAGGCGATCATCTCGTACACCTACCTCATCTATACCCTATCTACAAAAAACATCCAAAACCTGTTCAAAGTAACCCCATTCCAGGCAATTCTTTTATCTCTTCACATTCCTATTTAGCATCAGTGCAGGCATTGCCCCGATGAGTGAGTCCAACTGATGATTTCTCGGTGTTTCGCGTGTGAAAATAAATAAATTCGGAATCTAGCGAGCCACTCGCCATCGAACCTATACTTTGAGAATTTCCTCGTTTCTCTCGGTGACGAAAAAAACTGCAATGTTGAGAAACGCGGTGCATTAAGGGGTCTTCTCACTTTAGACGCTAAAAAAGACTATTTTCATGACTTTTTTTTGGATGGTTTATATTACAGATATTAATATAAACGTTGCTATACTTAATAAATACACTTTCGAAATATATTTAAATTCTTTTTATGTATTTATCTAACCCAAACAAACTTTAAACGCGTTTTTCTCGAAACAACGTTTTTCGACGGATTGTTGATAAAATCTTCGAAACTACCGAACCGATGCTTATGAAATTTTAACCACATATTCTTGCAACTATAGCTATAGCACGTATCAAGGATTTTGATAAATTTTGATATTTACAATTTTTTGTGCAAGAAACGGTGAAAAAACAGGTTTTTTGTAAATGTCCGCCATTTTGTTATTTTTGCGAAATCAATTTTTTTGCAATATCAAAAATCGTATGATATGCGCTATAGCCATTAACATACTGAATTTAAAACCGTTTGATTTTTCGTTTCGGACGATCCATCTTCAATATTTCATCAACAGCGCAGGCCTACCATTTTTTAATTACCATTTTCGTCTATAAATAGTGACATAAATAAATTGAATTTCTTTTTAAAATGTATTTCGAAAGTGTATTTATTAAGGCCTCAGGCCTTAATAAATACACGTACAAGTAACGGGTATAAAATTCAACGAATTCAACCATTTAATTGGCCTTAATTAACGAATTAAAACCTAACGAATTAAAAATAACGAATTAAAACCAAGGCCTTAATAAATACACGTACAAGTAACGGGTATAAAATTAAACCTAACGAATTAAATTAAACCTAACGAATTAAAACCATTAATCAAAAAAAATTAAACCTAACGAATTAAAACCAAGGCCTTAATAAATACACGTACAAGTAACGGATATAAAATTCAACGAATTCAACCATTTTTTTCGTATGTACAAGTGATTCACTCCTAAAATGAATTACACATTTATTTAGTATGAATATCAAGCTGTCAGAAAATATATATATATTTTTTTTCAATGTACAAAATGGCCGACTACGCGAAACTTCTCGAAAAAGCTTTTTTCCAATTGGCGTGACAAATAACTTCATCAATTTTCACTCGATTTACTTCGAATTAAAAAGTTATGTTCCCAATTGCATTTCGCAGATAAGTACGTACGGAATTTCCGATTAATCGAAAACTTTCCATTTTATGAGCAGTTATAACGAAATTTTTCACTGAAAATTCATTTCTCAAGTTCAAATACCTACAACTTTTGAATAAAACAATATTTTTTTAATTCCGTACGTACTTCTCTAGGTATTCTAATGTAGATTGACGAGAATTTTTGTTTTTCGTTCTGGGTAAAAAATTGTGGGTGCTAAATGTCACTAAAAAAAAGATAACAAAAGAAAATATTTGTAGTCGGCCATTTTGCACATCGAAAAAAAATATATATATATTTTCTAACAGCTTGATATTCATACTAAATGTGTAATTAATTTTATGAGTTTTATACGAAAATTTTTGATTTCTTTCTCTTTTGAAAATTTTTGACACTTTTTATACGAAAAAAATTGTTAAATTCGCACACGATTTTATACCCGTTACTGTGGCCTAGCCCCTTAAGTGTAACAATTTTTATACCAATATCTATAATATAAACATTTAAAAAAAATGCATGAAAAGCCTTTTTGCGTCTAAAATGAGACCCCTTGAAAAAGGTTTTTTTTTTCTTCAAGATGTGAAAAATACGCGAAGGGAGGTGAAAAAAGAAGCGGGTCAAACGCGACGAGAGTAAATGTTGAAGCTCGTGAAGTCGGCTTGGGAATAGCCCATGTATTTATGAAGCTTGAGTGTACGTTCGCGAGCGAGCGAGACTCTTGCCCCCTTTTATAGGGCCCCATAAAACCGCGTTGTGGGGTCCGAGCTCAGCCGAGGCTGAGGAGAGTTGCCCCGTGTGTTGTGAGAGTATACGAAGCACCGTTGACTCCCTTTTTCTTCTTCTGGCCGAGAGAGAGGGGTAGAGAGAGAGCGAGAGAGAGAGAGAGAGAGAGAGAGAGAGAGAGAGAGAGAGAGAGAGAGAGAGAGAGAGAGCTCCAAGCCGCAGCGACAAAAGCATCTCCTAGCTGTTTTCCTCTCACCGACGTTCTCACATACTCAATTCTACGGTCTCTCGTATACTCTCGGGTCTAGTCTCTCGGTGCCGAGTATCTCACTCCGCAGTTGCCATAACAGCGAAACCGTAATCCCCCGTCTGGTACAACTTCTCGTTTCATCCGTACAATCCTGTATTTTCCTTCATTCGCCGCTGAAATGCTTCGGGATTTCTACATCGCTGCACCATGGAACAACGTCTCTTGCCTGCTTGATTCTACGGTCCTAGATCTGCCACTACGAGCGGAAGAATTTTCTCGCGCACTCGTAACAATTTATAAAATCGTTTCTGGCCTCCACTCGCACCGCTATAACCGTCCTACGTATTTTTCCACCTTCAGTTCCTCGAAGCTTCCGAACGTCATCCACATGTTTTTTCAGCGTCCCCCCAAAGTTGCTCGTATCGCTTGGAGGATTAAATTCGACAAAGTTTCACGAGTTACCGAAGGAATAATATTGTTCTTTCTCCGCATGGGTCCGCGTGTTTTTTGGCCCCAAAAATGTTTGTTGTTGTTTTCACACGGCGGGTCCAAGATTCACGCCTCGTTACCGCACGCAGCGTTTTTCGCAGGAAGCATTTTTCGATAAAACCAATTTAAAAAAAGACATTACAAAACCTTATTTTTTTTTGACAATGTCGAGTGGTCGCAAAACGCCATTTTTGGGGGAACTTTGGAATACATTCCTGGAAACCCAAAGAAGCGACAACAAAAAAAAAATGGCGTTGTGGTGGCCTCCGAGGACAGGTCTCGTGTACATTCCGACTGGAATAATAATTTTATTGCTACAATAAAAATTGTTGCAGCAACGGCTTAATTATTTCATCCATACATCTACGGATTGCATATAGAATTATTTCAATAGAATATAATTCTATTTGCAGGACTTTTTTTTTCATAACTACGCTATTTTGTTAGATTTTGATATTTTTCGAAAATCCTTTTTTTGCGCCTCCGAAGGCAGCGCATAAGTCGCTTGGATCTCAATATTTTTTTTATGAAAACATTATGTAATATAGGTCAAATATAGCCAAATGTATTCTTAATTTTCCGAAACATTTAATTGAGTACTTTTCTTCCAAAAATTCCCGAAAATCACCCAAATTTTCAGCTCTCACACGAGTATAGTCCCTTAACATTAGGTAGCTGTAGTTTTGATAAAATGTTGCAGAAATCCTGATACTGAACTTCTTTCATCAGTGTCAGTAGCTCCAAGCAATGGATATGACTATTTTCCGAAAAATCGAATCTCCATTTTAAATATGTCACCACATTTCAATATCACTCCAACCATATAATACTGTATTTTTCAGCCTCAGAAGTGGACACTCTTCACTCAACGTCTTTGCCATACGCATGCGTTTATTTTTCCAAAAATAAAGGACGAATTATTGTCCTCTATTCTCGATTTCAAAATAGGAGACAAGCTCCATTTTTAGGCCTGAAAATGTGGTCCTTCTAAATAAAGGACGTTTGGCAACCCTAGCCACATGGGCCCCGTGGTGTTCCTCGGCACGTCGAGTAATTTTTCTTCGGCTACGATGCCAGTGAGAAAATGGATGGAAAAAAGAGAGACCGATGTACAACGAGAAGGTCGGTGAGGAAGACGAAAAGAGTGAAGACTGGCAAATAAGAGTGGGAGCGAGAGGGAATAAGAAAAGGGAAAAGTTGGGTTGACACCCGCATGCTGGAGAGAGCTGCGACTGAAGGTAATGCTCGCCCACCCAGGCCGTTATCGTACAGGGCCTAGGCATCGTCCGAGAGGTATCTCAGTGGCGTGAGCGACGCTCGACCATCCTCTCCCTCTTCCTCTTTTTCTCCCTTTCGCCGTCGTATCCCGTTCAGCTGCCTGCTGTTCCGCTCCGGCGTTTCGTCTCGACTTTCTCGCACCGTTGAAAGACTGAGACCGAGAACGCGAGCGCGAGAGAGGGGGAGGGGGGTGGTAGGGTGGGGGAGGGGGAGGGGAGAGAGAGAGAGAGAGAGAGAGAGAGAGAGAGAGAGGGAGAGAGAGAGAGAACGACAGAGGCCCCGAAACGTCCCGATGAAGGCCCCAGAACGAGCCAAAGTCTTCCGGAATCCGAGAACCCGCTTAACGTACGACTCGATCTAGCAGGCTCACAATACAAAACTCAGAAATTTATAGACTGCACCACCCGAGGATATTGCTTTTCACGTGCGACTCGTCTTCTTTACGAGCTTGCACATTTTAATTTCAACATTTTTAACAATGCGCACATTTTACATTACTTTTACGAGTTTTACGTCGCGCTATAAAATTACAAGACAAGACAAGAAAATTACAAGAATGGACAACCGGAGTGAAGCAATGTCTTCGCCATTTTATTTCAATTTAAAAATAAACGAGGAACTCGCTGATGAGTGGGCAATAGTGATGGCGATGAAACTATCATAAAAAGCACCAATTATAAATGATTTCACGACCTATGCAGTTACGACTTGGAGTTCTCCGCATACGCCAACAAACGGGATTTACTGTTGAAGCATTGATGTTTTTTTTTTCTCTCCCTCTTTCTCCCAGTTCAGCGTCGAGTATTGCGGCAATTTAGGCTCGAACTTCCTCAACATGGATAGAACAAAAAATCAGACCACCTCGGTTACCTCTGATCGTCTCGATCGTGACGTACTCGATTGCAACCCGCGATTTATATTCTCCTCGTATGAGTAGAGTCTTCCCATACGGGTAACATTTTGCCGCGGCTCTCTGGATAGTCTGTGATGACGTCATTGCTAGTATGCAGTCCGTACGCTCTTCCCTTTTTCGCGTCATCGTTTCTCGCACGAAGTGATACCGAAAAAAGGACCAAACGAGAGGCCCTGCCTGCCTCACCTGTCTCAGCTTTTTCATTCCGACGACTTCCTCTTTCC
>OY723385.1:4773940-4849617 GCA_963210295.1 Ophion ellenae | reverse complement strand
GAGGAGGAAGAGAACGTCATTGCAGGTGAATATTGTGTGATTGGACCATGTGTATCCGAGGAAAGTACGACTGGATCAATGAAAACGAGACTGGCGCTAACGGTGCCCACGGCTCGTCGTTATTACGCTCTGGCTCGTGTGTGTGCACGCGAGCTCAAGAGACAGACAGACAGAGAGAGAGAGAGAGAGCGAGAGCTCAGGAGAGCACGTCCGTCGTCGGTTGTAATGTGGGCTCAAAGTACGAGCTCGCGGTTATACACATATTTTCGTGTGCGCCCGCGTCCTGGATTGGTGCGGTGAGACGAGTGGCCGAGGGCGGGCAGGGGGGGAAGTAATACATTCATACAACACACAAGTAGTCATTGCCGAAGCTGCATCACCTGGTCGATGTAGTGCATGTCGAAGTTGGGTATGCTGGGCGCGTAACACATGTCTTTCAGCTTCCACGTGCTGGAAACATACGAGAAAAACACACACGTGTTAGTACAATGATCGCTGGCACGCAAATGCAGTGCTTTTTTATTTATTTATTTGCCCTCGGTCTTAATTCATTTATCTCTTAATCGAGCGATTCAACGTTTCACCAGCTTCTTCCGTTACTCGTCGATAAATATTTATCGCCGAGGCACGAGTCGAGGCTACTTGTTTCTCTTGGTCGGAATAACGCACGGTTTTTCTCATTGCTTGCTTCTTGGGAATTCAAGGGTGCACGGGATCTTTTGAGGGAAGCTTTCGTGGGGAGAAAAATTGAGTTTACTGCTTCGTTTGCACGATGCTGAAGTTTGCATCGCTGGAATGCAACGTAAGTTCATTTTTATTGTGTCGCAGGCGCTTTTTTTCGGTGACCTAGGGTACGAATATCATGAAGAGTGTTTTCTGTTGTGCTTTTGAGAGATCCGCGATCTTAAGGGGCTATACCAGTATGACATTAAAAAAAAAAAACGATTTTTTTTGCCTTTTTCGACAGTTTATACTTTCGAGAATATCCTTATAATTTATATCAATTTCATTTTATCTTGCAAAAATCGATAGTTTAATCTTTTAACGCGTTTTTGCTCGAAGTGAGATTTTTCAAATTTGCTGGCATTGTAACTCAAAGAGCAATAATCCGATTGACTTGAAATTTGAACTGAGTCCCCTTGAATATATTTACTCTACAATGACGTAGGATATTTTCGATTGGATGAAAATTGACGATTTGGCATTGAAAAAAACGACCATTTTGTAGGCGAGAAAACAGACTTTTTTTTTCATAACTAGGCCATTTTGTTAGATTTTGATATTTTTCGAAAATACTACGTCATTGTACAGGAAATACCTTCCAGTTTAACGACATTTTTTCCTTTTTCGGTTTCAGCTCCTCAAGCGGCCGGAATCATGTCAGCAGTGGAGGAACTTTTTTTTGGCGCCTCCGAAGTCAGCGCATACGCCGCTTGGATCTCAATATTTTTCGATGAAAAAATTGTGTAGTATAGATCAAATATAGCCAAATATATTCTTAATTTTCCGAAACATTTAATCGAGTACTTTTCTTCCAAAATATTCCCGAAAATCACCCAAATTTTGATACGTTCTTCACGCCATTCTTTATCTTGCCATGGAAGCTTTTTTCAAATCTTCGTACTTTTTTTTTTTAACGAAAAACTCGGAAAAATATACAAAATTCGTTTTTTTTTCAAACCACCGCCATTTTTTCCCTTTTCTTTCCAAGACATTTTCAACCGTTAAAAAAATGTCAAAAAAATGAAAATAAACGGGGCCGGCTTGAAATTCCGAACGTTGAATGCTCAGAACGCTCAAAAATCCGAAAAAATGCTACCCTGAAAGATCGAAACTCCGAAAGAATTTCACACGAAAGACCAAAACTCCGAAAATCTGAACACCGTCAAAATAATTCGGCTATGAAAGTTTTTAAAGTCTCAACATTTTCAATAAATCGACGAATTATTTGAAGAATTTTTTTTATTAAACAGTGATTTTAAGTCAATTTTGAAATTTGCCTAGACAATGTTATACGTTCTACATAATTTACAGTCAACTTTGTAGAGTTTCGCTTGCATAATATTGACGAGCCTTGTAATTTCGGAACATTAAAATTAGGAATTTTAAACCCTCGGCGCATTCAAAGTTCGGAATTTCAACCCGGCCCTCATGTCAAGATCATGCCAGCGAAAGTCTACACAGTTGACTGTAAATGATGTAGAACGTTGTCTAGACAAATTTCAAAATTTACGCAAAATCACTTCTCACATAAAAAAAAAAAATTCTCACAATAATTCGTCGATTTATTGAAAATTTTTAAACATTAAAAACTTCCATAGCCGAATTATTCTGACGGTGTTGAGATTTTCGGAGTTTCAATCTTTCGGGGTACTATTCTTTCGGAGTTTTGAGCGTTCTGATCATTCAAAGTTCGGAATTTCAACCCAGCCCCATCTTGAATTTCGGAACATTAAAATTCGGAATTTTAAACCGTCGGAGCATTCAAAGTTCGGTAACTTAAACACGACCCGAAATAAACGTTTGAAAATTGATTTTCTGCTCTTCATGAGTGCTTTGATTTGAAATAAAAAAATCAGACTGCTTAGCGTATTTCAATCATCGAAAAAAAAATCGCGAAATGCTGCTATTTTTCGACCGTTACACCGTGATGATCCCTTAAGGTGTGAAAAACATTATAGATTGTAATAAAAATGAAGGAATGAAAATATATATAAAATCGTTGTAAAATATATAAAATATATAGACTTAATAAATAAGTAAATAAATAAATAATATATTTATTTACTTATTTAAATTTAAAAATAATTTAAAATATTATATTTATAATTTATATTTATTATTATTATTATATATATATATATATATATATATATATATATATATATATATATATATACACACACACACACACACACACACACACACACACACACACACACACACACACACACACACACACACACACACACACACACACACACACACACACACACACACACACACACACACACACACACACACACACACATAAACATCGATGCAAACTTCAACATCATCGATGATCCAATTCTCAAAACTTTGCGAATCAATTGACATTACAGAAAATTCTAAAAATAAAATTTCGAAGAATAAAAACGTTGATTCGAGTCCGAGTAGGCACTGTTCGTTCCCTTTATTGTTATTTCAATATGTCCGAGGAATTGATGTTTGAAAATACAAAATATTGTCTCTGACGAGAGCAAAGCAAGGCCAAAAATGTCGAGCTCACTCACATTTCGAAAAGATCAACAGTGACCTGAGTCGCCGCCCTGAGAATGGCCAAGTGCTCCTTCAGTGCTGACGGATGGAGCATGTTCGCCCCCGCGTGTCTCGGCGTTTGTATGACCAATTGGTGCGTCGAGGGTGCCGCCTCGCCCAACGCTTCCGACGCGTACGTCAATTCTTTCTGTAGCCTTCCGCCTTCTATAAATAGAAAAAGAAGAAAAAAAAATTACACGGACATTCCTTTTGCTTTCAATTCCCTAGTTGCTTCCTTTCGGTCATCTTATGCTATATGCAGTGAATGGTTGTATTTTTAGTGAGTCGTAGTTGTAAAGGGTGTCGCAAATTGACCTGACATTTTAATTGATTAAGAAAACGTTTTTTTATTTTTTTTTTGACAAGTACGAATATTTTTATTTTAATGTAAGGTACAAACATATCTGATAAATGGCCGCCTCGTACCTGTTTGCAAACGTCCACTGTTTTGACGAAATTTTCAATAACATTTTGGCATAATTGCGGACTAATTTCATTAAGGCCGGAGCCTGAATTAGAAGGTCCGAAAAATGGTTTTTTTATTGCCTAAATCGATAGATGAACTATCCAAGAATATATTTACAAAGTTACAGAGGCCAA
The DNA here is from genome assembly GCA_963210295.1 of Ophion ellenae. Lineage (NCBI taxonomy): Eukaryota > Metazoa > Arthropoda > Insecta > Hymenoptera > Ichneumonidae > Ophion > Ophion ellenae. Next base: position 4,845,717 of record OY723385.1, on the reverse strand, counting down.
TTGTAAATATTTTAGAAAATACAAGGCCAAAAGCACGATTTTCTCCAGTTTTCATTTTCACGATTTTTTCCAATCGGCGGGCGTGATAGCAAAAAAACTAAACGACCTATTCAATCAAACCAAAGTTCATTTTCTTTAGTATGAAAATCTCTTCTAAGTGAATTAAAAAGGTCGCGGAAAAAGTATTTGAAAATAATTTTTATAGCACGTTAAGGGGAGGGTAGGGGTTTCACCGTGAAAAAAAAACTCTTTTTTGCGAATTTTTTTCATCTATATGGATAGAGTAAATTTATTGAAACCTTTTGTACATCGTTAAGTGCCATTTCAAGAACATTCCGTGAAATTTGTACGCGAAAATATCCACAAACAAGCCGCTGCCGCGTTTTTCTCGATACCACTTTTTCAAAGTCCGCGTTCACTGCCATTTGAAAACTACATGACCGATTTATTTCAAACTTGGTACACACTTTCTACATATAAAATACCTCCCCCCAACGGTTAGTTTGAGATTTTTTTTACATTGAGGGGCTTTCCACCCCCAAAATGGCGGAATTTTTCGTGAAAAATAGCACTTTTCACTTTACATGACCACCAAAAATTTAGGAATGAAAAAAAAATTATCAAAGACCGTTGGGGGGAGGATTTGATGATACATTGACTGAATTTTAATGGTACTTGATTTCAGATCATTTCTAGCTGAGATACAGTGAACACCGCAAATCGTGTTTTTCCAAAGGCGTTCTTGGAAAAGCTTTGTCACCGGCTTGTTTTTGGATATTTTCGCGTACAAATGTCACGGAATGTTCTTGAAATGACACTTAACAATGTACAAAAGGTTTCAATAAATTTACTCTATCCATGTAGATGAAAAAAAATCGCAAAAAAGTGTTTTTTTTTCACGCTGAAACCCCTACCCTCCCCTTAAAGTGTTTTTAAACACATTTTTTTTCAAATCTGAGCAAAGTTATAATTTCACGATTTTTCAGCTTTTTCCTAATTCACCCAGAAGAAAAATATATGACAATTGAAAATTGTATTGGTTTATTTGGTTCAGTCAAGAATTACGAGATGCATCGTACCCGCCGATTAGGGACTGCAGTGGCAAGACGCACATGGAATAGGCTGATGAATCTGGTCATTTATTGTTTCATGTTGAACTTTTTTTTTATACATTTCAAATATAGACTACCGGAAAAGTTTTCGGACAAAAGTTTAAAAGAGTGCCGGAACGGTTTTCTATGCCATTTCGCCGGTGGTTCACCTAGGCCAATTTAATAAACGGCATTTTTAAGAGGAGGGATTTACCTTCATTTTGGGATTTTTCAAAAAATTTTACGATTTTTTTTTGTAATTAGCACACGTTTTTGAAAACGACCATTCTTCGTCGTCTTTTCGTTCCTTTTCGAGTGAACCCCGTTTGCAGTAAAAAAAAATTTACGCATATCTTTGGCCAAAATCATAAAGGGGGAAGCCTAAGCTTCAATTTCGTTTAAAAAAAAAAATTTCTACGATTTTTGTTTTCCAACAATATTTCGTTTTTTGTGAAAAAATAGATAATTTGAAAAATGCTCCGGTGTACGAAAACGATGAGATTTGCAACAAAACCTCAAGACAGCAAAAAAGTTGCATTGCTTCTTGTGAGTTCACGAGAATTTTTTCAGATTTTTTTTCATCCATTCGAAAAAAAAGTGTTGTCATCATATATTTCGACAGCTGATTTGTACAAAAGCTTGTTTGATTCTGTGCCATTGTGTTTTCTTTCTAATTTAGCAGACATGGAAAATGAAAAGCAGCATTGTTGGGAAATGTTGACTATTTTATAACCGGAAAGGTGAGAATGCTGTTCAAGCAATAATCAAATTACGTGACGTGATGGAGAACACGTGTCGACAGAACGTCAGTGCCAAAACTGCATCGCAAACATTCATTTATAAAAACTGATGCTCCCTATTTCGGGAGATTTGAAGTAAATTGTTTTTCTCGAGCTTCTACCGGACGATTTCCCACTAAACATGGAGTTGAACTTGTCATCGTTTGGATGCATCGAAGATTCTTTTTCATCTCTTATCTTCATTGTTATCCAACATCAAATTTTACAGATTCTGGTTGTACAGCGCGGAATGAAGATCTTCAAAAATGTTTGCGTGACTTTCGTAGGTCGTAACTGCCAAAGGAAATTTCAGAAGGTAAAAAGGAATCGTTTTCGTTGCATTCCAACGATGCGAGCACCAATGTCATCAATTGATGCGGAAGTGTACTGCTATCAACTGGGCATATTTGGTGATACCACGAAACCAAAGAGCCAGAATTGATGGTCAGAAAAGGGACAGTGTATGTGCATGATAATCCAGACCTCCCACAAGTTTGGTAACACGTCAGAAGCTGTTGGACCTTGGATGGAATGTGCTAGCACCACCACCATATTCGCCGGACCTCGCACCCTCGGATTATTACTTGTTCTGGTCTCCACATAAATTGTCAAACGGTGAAACATTTACTTCAACTGAGGATGTCATAAATAACTTGGATCAGTTTTTCGTAAGCGAACATCAGACTATTATGAGCGTGGAATCATGCTACTATCAGAAATATGGCGAAAGGTACGCTGACAAAAATGTATGGTGTTTTCAACCATATTTTGACTACATTTATAGTTCCCTAAGGGGACAATAACGTTTTTATGGCGCTAGTGACTGTCAAATGTATAGTACTACTTATTGATGTTTTAGCAGTTACATTAGTTATGCACATATGTTAACCGCAACGACGAATCTTACGAGCATGCCTGAATTATTCAATGCTATGAAATATAGTAGGTTTTCATAAAATGGTTATTCTCTGGCACTATAAAAAATGTACTCCTCCAAGATGCTAATAGTGAACGGGACTAAAAAAGATGTATACATGATTGAAAATATAGCTTGTGATTTGCGAAGTTGTTCATAGTGAGTGGTACCATATTGGAAGATACGACCTGCTTTGTATTTAGTGTATTAAGGGGCTATTCCAGTGAGACACTTTAAAAACATCGATTTTTTTTTGTCTTTCTCGACAGTTCATTCTTTCAAGAATATCATTGACATTTATATCATTTGTTTGGGTTTGTTTGGGTCAAATTTGCTGACATTGTAACCCAAAGAGCAATTATCCGATTGACTTGAAATTTGAACTGAGTACTCTTGAATATATTTACTCTACAATGACGTAGGATATTTTCGATTGGATGAAAATTGACGATTTGGCATTGAAAAAAACGACCATTTTGTAGGCAAGAAAACAGACTTTTTTCATAACAACGCCATTTTGTTAGATTCTGATATTTTTCGAAAATCCTACGTCATTGTACAGGAAATACCTTGCAGTTTAACGACATTTTTTCCTTTTTCGGTTTCAGCTACTCAATCGGCCGGAATCATGTCAGCAGTGGACAAACTTTTGTTGGCGTCTCCGAACCCAGCGCATAACTCGCCTGGATCTCAATATTTTTCTATGAAAAAATTATGTAATATAGGTCAAATATAGCCAAATATATTCTTAATTTTCCGAAACATTTAATTGAGTACTTTTCTTCCAAAAAATTCCCGAAAATCACCAAAATTTTCAGCGATGTCGATAAACGATAGGGATTTTTTTGCAATCTCATTCCCATGGACGTTTTTTGTTGTTGCAAATACCATGAATTTTCCTCTCATCGCATTGACCCAAAATGTCCAATACCTAATTCATCAAAATATTTGTATACAGATATTACAAGAATTATATAAATAATACAAGAAAATTGTCTTTCACTTGCGCACAAAGCACAAAATTACTGTCCAAACAACCCAATAATTTCCCATTCAACCAAAACAAACGTTTCTTTCATATCTCCGATTATTACACGAATTAAATATCGTTTCTCTTCCGAATCGCTCTCCTTTCTCCCTCCCTCTGTCTTTCGCATTTCGCTTATTCGTATCCTCGGGCACGAGTCCCCGATAAAGATACGAGAGCTCGATAATCGGAATAGCGTTCGGAGTTCCGGATGCCCGAGCCGCCAATGAAAATAATCGAGTCGCGGTGCGCCCGAGAGACGATGAGGGACGAGATACGCGGGGTGGAGGAGATCCCCCCCCCCCCCCCCCGACTCCGGGCAAAGTGTAATTGGTAAAAGTCTCGTTACACGCGCGGGTGGTGGAAGACATACGCGCACACAAACAGGCGGTACTTGTGTGTCGTCATCGTTCGCAAGGAGGATATAACGAGAGAGCTTCTTCCTTCTCAAGGAGAGTTCCTCGATGTTCGGCCTCGTCCCGGGGATTTTGAGACTGCGGTGCAGGGGAGGGGGAGGGGCACAGGAACGGGGGGGGGGGCGTTCTCTCGGTTCTCTTTCTCGCTCCTATATACCTAGTAAGATTTCACCGTCAAAAATGCCGACGGCGTATTTGCTCGTTCCGGAGGAGTCTCGGCGCGGCGCTCAGCGCGACCGGGGACCACCCGCGTGTTGCCTCTGCTGGCTCCGCTTGCGCCTCAGTGGTTCTCAATTACGTCAAAAATCTCCGATTAATCGCGGCTTTGAAAAAAAAATAGTCCACAGTTATTACACAAAGTGCAACTATTTCATGGCATTGAAAATGTAATCAGACTTTTCGAGTAATAAAAAAACAGGCACATGTAAATAATATGAATTAGTTTTTATTATTTTTAAACGACTATTTATGGATGAAGTTATATAAGTGGGTTTAATTCGGTTCGTTTGTTTGAGTTTGTTCGGGTTTGTCGTTTGTTCGTTTGGTCGGATTTGTTCGTTTGTTTGGGTTCGTTCGTTTGTTCGCGTTTGTACGTCTGTTTAAGTTTGTTCGTTTGTTTAAGTTTGTTCGAGTTTGTTCGTTCGTTTAAGTTTGTTCGGGTTTGTTCGTTCGTTTGTTTAAGTTTGTTCGTTTGCTTAAGTTTGTGCGTTTGTTCAAGTTTGTTCGTTTCTTCAAGTTTGTTCGTTTGTTTAAGTTTGTTCGTTTCTTTAAGTTTGTTCGTTTGTTTAAACTTGTTCGTTTGTTCAAGTTTGTTCGCTTGTTTAATTTTGTTCGTTTGTTTGGGTTTGTTCGTTTGTTTAAGTTTGTCCGTTTGTTTGGGTTTGTTCGTTTGTTTAATTTTGTTTGGATTTGTTTAAGTGTGTTCGGATTTGTTCGTTTGTTTAATTTTGTTTGGGTTTGTTCAAGTATGTTCGGATTTGTTCGTTCGTTTAAGTTTGTTCGTTTGTTTAAGTTTGTTCGGGTGTTTTCGTTTGTTTAAACTTGTTCCGTACGTATTTAGAATTTTTCAAAGTGCGCCCCACTTTGAACGAATGTTTTGGCCTTTAATTTTCGTTTTCGTCAAAAAATACATTTAGGGCCATAAAATATGGATAACGTACTATAAAAAACGTCTCTACAAAAAAAAACAAAAAAAATGCATATTTACCGGAATACAACATTTTGAAAAACGCCTTGGGTCAGATCGACCCAAGATGCACTTATAGGTTGGCAGCGGAGGTTTGCACTCGAAGGGTTAAGTTTGTTCGTTTGTTTGTTTAAGTTTACTCGGGTTTGTTCGGGCTCGTTTTCGGACAATGACTTTGGATCTCTTCTCGCAAGTTTTAACCAAGTCTTCTTCATATTTAAGGGGTTAAACCCACTTGCGATTTAAAAAAAAAATCGATTTTTTTTATTGCATTTTTTTGAAGTATAAGTATCTGAAAATATGTCCTGAAAATTTCAAGTCGATCCGAACAAAATTGACTGAGATATGAGCGTTGAAAGAGAAGAATCCGCGTTGAAATAGAAACTTTAAACGCGTTTTTCTCAAAATGGCATTTCTGAAGTCGGTGACCAAGATTACTCGAACACTAATGAACCGATCTTCTTGAAATTTTGCAGGCTTATTTAATACATAAAAATGTAGTCTTTAATCGTTCGATTTTTTTTTTCGAAAAAAATGGCCGTTTTATAGCCAAAAAACGGCCGTTTTTTTTTCGTTTAAATCGAACCATTAACTTTGACTGTCCGCCATTTTGTGAAAAATGAATATTTTTTAAAATCCTTCGATTGAAGACTAGTTTATACTTATATTTGACTAAATCCATCCGCATTTTTTTCTTCAGATGATCCACTTCGCCGCAATGTTGGTCACCGCAAACCGTGTATATAAAAACATTATTTCATTGACGGCCATTTGCCACCAAACAATGTAATATTTTTCAATAAAAAAATTACTGAAAGTTCTTCAAGATGTGTTCTTTAAGATGGTATATTGATCGATTAAAAAAGTTTTGTAGTTTTCTTCAAAAAAATTCACGAAAAAGGCCTTTTTTGCGCTACAAGTGGTGGTACCGCCTTAAATCAATTGGCATTTTAATGCACAACTTTCCTGGTGTTTTTACACCGGTATTCTTACATTTAGGAATAACACACCAATGATAGGGATTGTAACTGACTCTTAACCAAAAAATGTACGTATTCACAATTGGCGCAGCGTCGACGTTCACGATGCAAGTGACGTCACGAACCGAAGCAGCATGGCGGCTGGCGTTTGCGCGCGGAGATTCGAAATGTAAAATTAAAATGCATTTTTATGGCACTTATCGAATTCACAAAGAATAGAAATAAAAATTCCAGTTGTTCATTGCCACCAAAGGATGAAATTGCGACACCTTTCAAAGAAGGGTGTAACACCCTATTCCACTTCCTTCTGCCTGGGATTGTATCTTCCATACATCATTGGGGGAACTGATCCGTGGAAACTGCACTTTTCTCCAAGAAATAATTGCCGCCCGCACCGCAGTTACGTATACCGTTATGCATTTTTTTAAATTATTTAAAACATTTTTTTTGCCAATGACCGTAAGTGATTACCGGCGAAATAAAATCCCCGCGCAATGAGCAGAAGCCTACGGTACGTCTTGAAGTAGATTTCCATTGGTGTGGCACGTATCGGCCTGTACACGGAACTTTGTGCATCGGATAGTTTGAGAAAACGATAAAGTTGACATGTTTATTGCACACCGGCATACGAAAAAAAACAACAACAACAACAACAAAGATGCGGCGAAACCTGTACTCGTAATGTAATGATTTTTATTGCAGCAATGAAAACTGTACCGATAAATTAAGCGTGTTTGTGCACCAACCGAAAAGGAACGTATGGACGATGGTATCGTTAATATCGGATACTCCGTACGCATGGAATGCCATAAAAACGTTTGAATTCCACGTCGTCCCCCTTTGTTTTCGTTCGAAACGGGATATACATGTTTTGTGTTCCAGAAAAAATGATCCAGTGGACGTTGTTCGACGAAAAGATATTTAGGAGGCTGGAGCGTTACTCAAAATCCGATATTTAACAAGTATATATATGATTGTCTAGGCTACACTGAGGCGTTACGAATTTTTTTATTTTTTTTCACCACAAAACACCAGAGATAAAAAATCGTTCAATTTAATTTATGATCTTGAAGTTTGCATCGTTTGAATGCAACGAGAGTTGTCTTTTATATTTTCATTTCGTCATTTTTATTTTTTCACAATATATTTTTATGCAGATTTAAATTATAGATCTCTAAATACGTGAATTAAAGCATGCTTGAAGGAATTTCTTAACGAATATTCGGTATTCCTTAATCAAAAGATAATCATTTTCATTGCATTCCAACGATGCAAATATTAACCTCATTGGCATTTTACGTGCTGTTAGATGGGCAAGGCGTTCACGCTACGGGTGATATAATTTTTTTTGTTGCTATTTTGCACTAATATCAACCAATCCTAACAACGGATTAACGCAAACTAAACGTTTGTGACCATTTAGAAAAACGCCCCATCTTGCCTATCGTAAACCATATATATTCAATATTGAACCATCAAGACTCGATGAAAGATTACGAATCTTGGCTGGCGAATGAAGAGCATTGCTGCCAATCTCAACGTGCGCGAAGTTGCCGTAGTTCGACAACACTTAATATTAATTAATTGTAGTCATAAATAATCTCGTAGCATAAAAACAAATAACGTTGAAGTTTGCATCGTTGGAATGCAATGAAAATGAATTCTTTCTTTCAATAACTCAATGACTCAATAACTCAACGCTCAATAACTCAACACTCAATAATTCTAAACTCAATAACTCAATAAGTCAATAACTCGATGACTCAATACTCAATAACTCAATGCTTCAATAACTCAACTCTCAATAACTCAATGTTTTTAGCATCGAAAATACTTGAATGCATCTTTCCCGCCGATTGGGGACTGGAGTGGCAAGACGCACATGGAATAGGCTCATAAATCTGGAGTCATTTATTGTTTCGGGTTGAAACATTTTTTTAATTATTAACTTAACTTAAATTTAAATTAAATTCAAATTAAATTAAATTCAATTCAATTCTTTCTCTCAATATCTCAACAATCAATAATTCTAAACTCAATAACTCAACTCTTAATAACTTTAAGCTCAATAACCCAATAACTCAATAACTCAACACTCAATAACTCAACACTCAATAAATCAACACTCAATAACTCAACACCCAATAACTCAACACTCAATAACTCAACACTCAATAACTCAATGTTTTTAGCATTGAAAATACTTGAATGCATCTCTCCCGCCGATTGGGGACTGGAGTGGCAAGACGCACATGGAATAGACTGATAAATCGGCAGTCATTTATTGTTTCATGATGAAACATTTTTTTATACATTTCAAATATACATGAAAGGATACCTCGATGTTTACTAGGCTCACATGTTTTTTCCCTTCGAAAAAAATTCCCGAAAAAACCCTTCTTTTGGACCTTGTAATTCAGGCTCCCGCCTTAAAACCGGAAGCTGAAGGATTCTCATCGGGATACCATGTAAGGTACGGAAAGCACGTGCACGCCCGCACACTCGCTCTCTCTATCTATTTCTTTTCCTCTCCTGGTTAGGATGAATCAGCCTGTAGAATGCGGGTATCTTGCGAGGCGTCCCGCCTGAACATTGAGAGATCTCGACTCTCCCTCTCTCTCTCTCACTCTCTCTCTCTCTCTCTCTCTCTCTCTCTCTCGTTCTCTCGTAATAAAGACACTACTCTTCCGGAGATCTCCGTATACCGCCAGTATAAAGCGGCATAACGGAGGAAATGACGGCGATAAAAAGGGAGAGAGAGAAAGACTGCAACGTAAGGGAGGGAGAAAACACATCTTAAGGGGTCTGCATAAGCGTCAAAGTTCACAGATACGATTATGTTTTGCATTGTTTTATAGCCTAGAGTCTGAACTACAATACGTACAACGAGAACTACATTTATATAGATTATGAAACTTTCTAATTTTTATTTTTCAGACCAACCATTGTCGAGTTGATGATCCGGCCGTTGGACCACGATTTCATACAGAGGCTTTATTGTACCTCAATAACGTGGTTCATGAAAAAAAAATTAACAAGAATTTACGCGAAATAAGTTCAATGTATGCCTAATAACATATCTTTTTCCCTAATGCCTAATAATCGATCTGGTCGACAAAAAATGTATATCTATATATTTTTTTTTATTAGGGGTACAAGCAAGGTTTAAAGAGAGGGATCCAATGGGATGACTCATTGGATCCAATTGGATCTAATAAGGGGGTGACGTTTTGGTATAGGGATCCAATGGGACGGCCCATTGGATGACCCATAGGATCCAATTGGGTCCCATAAGAGGACCACGATTTAGTATAGGGATCTAATGGGATGACTCATTGGATCCAATAAGAGGAGGCGTTTTAGTATATGGATCCAATAGGATGACCCATAGGATGAGCCATTGAATCCAATTGGGTCCAATAAGAGGGTGACGTTCTAGTATAGGGACCCAATGGGATGACCCATACGATCCAATTGGACCCCATAAGAAGGTGACGTTTTAGTATAGGGATCCAATGGGATCATTGGATTCAATTGGCTGACTCATTGGATCCAATGGGCTGACTCATTGGATCCAATGGGCTCTCATTGGATCCAATTGGATCCAATAAGAGGAGGCGTTTTAGTATAGGGATCCAATAGGATGACCCATAGGATGCGCCATTGGATCCAGTTGGGTCCAATAAGAGGGTGACGTTCTAGTATAGGGACCCAATGGGATGACCCATAGGATCCAATTGGGCCCCATAAGAAGGTGACGCTTTAGTATAGGGATCCAATGGGATAACCCATAGGATGAGCCATTGGATCCAATTGGAACCAATAAGAGGGTGTCATTTTAGTATAGGGATCCAATGGGATGAGCCATTGGATCCAATTGGATCCCTACGGCAATTTCTGCACGGGTAAGGGGCTATCCATCTGCTGTAACAGACGCACCGAAACCCCAAAGGTTACCAATGACCACGGAGCCCTAAAAACGCGTAAGAACGAAATCCTCCACTTCGTAAATGCGCGAGCAACAATCGGTTTTCCTCCTAGACAACATTTATATGTCGTAAAATACTCTTAACCGGCAATAAATATACACGGCTACGTGGTGCGTATTGATACACAATCATACATCAGTACCGTGCGTGCGTAGAGTTCAGAAGAATGAGAAGGGAGATGGAGAATTTCTTGATTTATCGACGGGGCGTCTCTGTAATTATTTCTCCGTCCCTGTCTCACTTAGCGCGGGGCCCTCGCGGGACTGTACCCTTCCGGCTACCGTAATTGCACCGTAAGATCCGAACCATCCCCCTCCCTCTTCTCTTCCTCTCGGCGAGCTCGCCGCGCCGCGCTCCTCTAAATATTCCTCTCTCCTTTTCTCTTTTCTCTCGGTCGCCTTCGTATCTCGGGGGTCCGTTCGTGAATCGCGATTTCTCTGTCGGAAGCTTAGGGGGCCACCGGAGAAACAACAGCCATTCAGACCGAGTCTCGTATCCGAGTGCGTATATCTCATCAACATTGACTCCATTGTCTCCATGTGTTTTGCTTTTATTTTCTCCATCTTCCTCTCTCGCTCTTCCTATGTATAAATATATAGGGAAGGATGAGATTAAAGGCAATTTTGAGGACCCTCATCAGCAGTTTATCGTCCCCATACTCTACGTGTCTTCAACATCACTTTCAGGTTAATGCTAGCTTTGAGGAAGTACTAGTTCTTCAGGGTCGACGAAGAGACTACATTTCTGCTGACAGTCGGCAATGAGGACAAAATGTCCTTCCCATAGATATATATGAAAGTGTGTCTGTGCACGGAGAAAAAAAATCGGTAAATATTCGGAGGTGGGGCTCCTGCTAGAATCAGGCTAGTTTTTGTATAAATGGTTTAATATGGTTAACAAACATCATCCTTATCATTATTGTAACGGCGCATGATGTTTCTGGAAAAAATAACCATATGCTTTTCGGTGGGTACTTTTCCATATGCAGTAAAGTACGATGGCGTAGAACACTGGGGTGGGTTTGTTGGGCACCTTGGTTGGGTGCATGGAATAGTACGACATTCATTTTCAATGTGGATTCCTGATTCATTTTCAAACGTGGATCCCTGCTTGCAGCGCAGATCCACGTCCAAATAATAAAATAATTTTTTTGAAGAAAAAAATGTCGTGCGCCGTCATAATATTACTTCGTATCATCTGCTATGATCATTAAGGCGTTACTCCCACTTGTAGCGAAGAAAGGCCTTTTTCATGATTTTTTTAAAAGAAAACTACAAAACTTTTTTAATCGCTCAATATACCATCTTAAAGAACACAACTTGAAGGACTTTCAGTAATTTTTTTATTGAAAAATATTACATTGTTTAGTGGCAAATGGCCGTTGATGAGATAATGTTTTTATATACACGGTTTGCGGTGACCAACATTGCGGCGAAGTGGATCATCTGAAGAAAAAAATGCGGATGAATTTAGTCAAATATACGTATAAACTAGTCTTTAATCGAAGGATTCTAAAAAATATTCATTTTTCACAAAATGGCGGACAGTCAAAGTTAATGGTTCGTTTTTAACGGAAAAAAAACGGCCGTTTTTTGGCTATAAAACGGCCATTTTTTTCGAAAAAAAAATCGAACGATTAAAGACTACATTTTTATGTATTAAATAAGCCTGCAAAATTTCAAGAAGATCGGTTCATTAGTGTTCGAGTAATCTTGGTCACCGACTTCAGAAATGCCATTTTGAGAAAAACGCGTTTAAAGTTTCTCTTTCAACGCGAATTCTTCTCTTTCAACGCTCATATCTCAGTCAATTTTGTTCGGATCGACTTGAAATTTTCAGGACATATTCTCAGATACTTATACTTCAAAAAAATGCAATAAAAAAAATCGATTTTTTCAAAATCGCAAGTGGGGGTAACCCCTTAAAAGAAATAAGAAAAAAAATTAGCCTGATGCTAGGAGGAGCCCCACTTCCGAATATTTACTAAAAAATCATTGATCCAATATCATTGGTGTTATTGAATTAAATTTCTTTGATTCAATTGTAAAATTGTTGGTGTAAATAATCGGATATATTAGTCCAAACAAAACGCTGTTGACTTTAATAACATGATAAAATTAAAGGTTTCTTTTCATTCAAAAGATTTATTGTTAGCCGAGAACAATATATTATTGAAACTAGCTTAAAAATTATTTTGAATGCATTTTCTGCAACGAAAAAAAAGGGTTTCAATTCATAACATGAATATTCTTGATTCGAGTACTCAAGAAAAAGTGAATTTCGCTCGTTTGATTCAGATAAAATTTCTGTTGAGTAAATATGTTATTTTATTTTTTTCACCATATCCGATATTGGTTTTCGAGTACATTATTCGTTAAACTATTAATATTTTATTTTGATTGAAAAATATTAAGCAAATGTCTGAATTGGTTAAAAAATTATGCGAAAATAAAATTTGTTTCTTGCGCATTTGGTTGAAAAAAATCAACCAAATCATGGCCGAGCGCCACCGAAATTATGGGTGTGAGGAAACCCGTAGTTCTCGGAGTAACCGCTAGAAGCCGCACGCGCGCTCGTTTCTCGTAAGCGTAGCGCGAACCGAAAATCTACTTAAACGCCGGAGAATCTCTAAAGAGTATCGCTTCGTGGCCTGTGGCTAAGATCAAAGTGTAGTATCTGTTCTTATCAGTTGAATATCTCATATTCTCTCCACTATTATCGTGGATGATCAATCTAATGCTCACTTTACTTACGTTCCATGGCATATTCGTTTCGATGCAGTAAAGAAATAACTAATTCTATTAATTATATTTTTTGTACGCAATAAACAATCTTGTAGCAACCGCTTAATTATTTCATCCATACATCTACGGATTGTCACGGATACAATCACATTTTTTAATATTTTATAGTATTGTAACAATTTCATATATCAGTGGCACTCCGCAGCAGCACATTTATTTGCATCAACCAATATATTTTTTTGATTCAATCGGTTTTTTTTCTCAGTGTAGAGATAGAAGGAGCTAAATAAATAGCGAGGTAGCTGTAGATTCGAAAAAAAACCGGGGATCTTAATTATTCGCCGCGTGATACAAGTCGATCTCAATAGGCGACTGTTCGCGGGTCATTTCCCCGTGGGGATAACAATCACTCGCAGGGAATGTCAGGAAAGGTATGACAGCATGCGGAATCAGAAGGAAGACCGAGCGATTATTATATACACTTGAATAAACAACAGTCCGCAAGCACGAGAAGATGAGAAGGAGAAGAAGAGGAAGAAGATGACGAGGAGAGAAGAATAAGAAGGATACGATGATGGAGATGAAGAAGCGCGTGGTGGAAAGCGCTCCTGCGATGCTTCTGGCACCGTGATCGCATGGTGGCAGCCACGTGTGTGCTCGTGTCCTGGGCTACTATATACACATCCATATCTACTGGGTGTCCTGTTGTGAATCGATAATCCTGCAACTGTCGATAGGTCAGATCATCTACCACTATATGCTGGAATTTCAATTCAGTAAAAGTCCCACTGTTTTCGAGATTTTCGGCTGTTTTATTTTTCGAAAAAATTCATCCGCTTTTGGTTTTTCGCGTGCCATTTCTACAAATGATATGAATCGACAATAACTAACGAGGAACATCACTTTGATGTCCACCTCCGATTTTGAGCTCCAAAACAATGCAAACAATAACTAACAAGGAACATCACTTTGATGTCCACCTCCGATTTTGAGCCTCCAAAAACTGAGAGGCACGTATTTTTTTTCATCGGCGAAAAAACGGTTTTAAGGGGTGAAACGCATCCTCGAAAATAGGGGTGTTTTTCGTTTTTCGTCGATAATGTTATCGTTCTCATCTCCAATGGATAGCACACAAGAAAATAAACATTGTTGCAATTTGAAATTTTTTTATATCTCGTACCGTTAAAACGTTATCGACGAAAAATGAAAAACATCCCCATTTTTTGAGGGTGCGTTTCACCCCTTCAAACCGTTGTTCCGCCGATAAAAAAAATAAGTGTCTCTTAGTTTTTGATACTCTTCCACATAAAAAAGTTTCAATAAAATCGGAGGAGGACACCGAAGTGGTGTTCCTCGTGAGCAACTTTTTCAAGCAATTGGCACGGTATGCGTAGTATATTTTTTTACACCGCAGGCTATCAAAGTCAGAAGTTCGAATTGGTTTGGATGGAAATTCTGCATACGATATTTTTTCAGTTTCCTTAAGGGGTCTTCTCACTTTAGACGCTAAAAAAGGCCATTTTCGTAATTTTTTTTGATAGGCTTGTATTATAGATATTGTTATAAAAGTTGTTACACTAAATAAATACACTTTCGAAATACATTTAAAACAAGTTTTTATGTATTTATGTAACCCAAACGAACTTTAAACGCGTTTTTGTCGAAACAACGTTTTTTGACGGCTTGTTGATAACATCTTCGAAACTACTGAACTGATCCTTATGAAATTTTAACCACATATTCTTTACAACTATAACTATAGCGCGTATCGATAATTTTTTTAAATTTTGATATTTTCTATTTTTTTTGCCAAAAACGGTGAAAGACACGTTTTTTTTCGAAAAATGTCCGCTATTTTGTTATTTTTGCATATATCAAAAATCGTATGATATGCGCTATAGCCATTAACATACTGAATCTAAAACCGTTTGATTTTTGTGTTTCAGATGATCCATCTCCGAGATTTGATCAACGACGCGGACCTACCATGTTTCTAGGACATTTTTATACCTACCATTTTCGTCTATAAATAGTGATTTAAATAAATAAATAAGTTTTCAAATGTATTCCGATAGTGTATTTATTAAGGGGCGATACCAGTGTAACACTTTTAAGAAATCGATTTTTTTGCCTTTTTCGACAGTCTATACTTTCAAGAATATCATTATCATGTATATCATTTATATCAATATCATTTTATATTGCAAAAATCGATAGTTAAATCTTTAAACGAATTTTTCTCGAAATGAGTTTTTTTCAAATTTGCTGACGTAACTTAAAGAGCAATTATCCGATTGACTTGAAATTTAAACTGAGTACTCTCGAATATATTTACTCGATAATGACGTAGGATATTTTTGATTGGATGAAAATTGATGATTTGGCATTGAAAAAAACGACCATTTTATAGGCAAGAAAACAGACTTTTTTTCATAAGTACGCCATTTTGTTCGATTTCGATATTTTTCGAAAATCCTACGTCATTGTACAGGAAATCCCTTCCAGTTCAACGACATTTTTTCCTTTTTCGGTTTCAGCTACTCAATCGGCCGGAATCATGTCAGCAGTGGAGGAACTTTTTTTTTGCGTCTCCGAAGGCAGCGCATAAGTCGCTTGGATCTCAATATTTTTCTATGAAAAAATTATGCAATATAGGTCAAATATAGCCAAATATATTCTTAATTTTCCGAAACATTTAATTCGGTACTTTTCTTAAAAAAAAATCCCGAAAATCACCCAAGTTTTCAGCGTTCACACTGGTATAGCCCCTTGAGTGTAACAACTTTTGTGTCAATGTCTATGCTATAAACCTATCAAAAAAATTCGTGAAAATAGCCTTTCGCATCTAAAGTGTTACCCCTTAAGGGGTGACCCCCACTTGCGATTTTGAAAAAATCGATTTTTTTTTATTGCATTTTTTTTTGTAGTATAAGTATCTGAGAATATGTCCTGAAAATTTCAAGTCGATGCGAACAAAATTGACTGAGATATGAGCGTTGAAAGAGAAGAATCCGCGTTGAAAGAGCGTTGAAAGAGAAACTTTAAACGCGTTTTTCTCAAAATGGCATTTCTGAAGTCGGTGACCAAGATTACTCGAACACTAATGAACCGATCTTCTTGAAATTTTGCAAGCTTATTTAATACATAAAAATGTAGTCTTTAATCGTTCGATTTTTTTTTCGAAAAAAAATGCCCGTTTTATAGCCAAAAAACGGCCGTTTTTTTTCGTTAAAATCGAACCATTAACTTTGACTGTCCGCCATTTTGTGAAAAATGAATATTTTTTAAAATCCTTCGATCAAAGACTAGTTTATACTTATATTTGACGAAATCCATCCGCATTGTTTTTTCAGATGATCCACTTCGCCGCAATGTTGGTCACCGCAAACCGTGTATATAAAAACATTATTTCATTGACGGTCATTTGCCACTAAACAATGTAATATTTTTCAATAAAAAAATTACTGAAAGTTCTTCAAGATGTGTTCTTTAAGATGGTATATTGATCGATCAAAAAAGTTTCGTAGTTTTCTTCAAAAAAATTCATGAAAATGGCCTTTTTTGCGCTACAAGTGGGGGTAACGCCTTAACGTTGAAAATAAGACTTCTCTAGACAAAACAAACAACCAAGAGTATTTTTTTTAACCCGGGTAAAAAAAAAGTTATCATTTGTATAAATGACATACGAAAAACCAAAAGCAGATGATTTTTATCCCGAAAATCGCGGGAAATTTACTAAACTAAAATTGCAGCGTATGCAGGACATGATCTGACGTATCGATGGTTGCAGGATTATCCATTCATAACAGGACACCCTGTATATGTGTATCCGCGCCCCGGGGACCAAAGGCAAGGCTGGTTTCGGAAAGACAGGCAGGTGCACGAGATATGCGTTACATCGTATACTATATACACCCATGCACATATATATACCCTACAGGCATCAATGTTGAATTTCGTGTTAGTGATGGAAGACGATGGTCGATATAGAACGGAGCATAAGGACTACCGCGAAGTCCAAAGCACCTCTACACACACACACACACACACATACATATATATATATATATATATATATATATATATATCTGCAGGCAGGAAAGATCCTCGACGGAGAAAAGAGAAGAAGAAAGCCCCGCCGGAGCGATTGGGCGGTCCAACGAAAAGTAGCCTCACTATATACATCGTACTTTTAGTATAGGTATGTGTGTGTGTGTGTGTGTGTGTGTGTGTAGCTGTGTGCACACATAGCTCTCTCGTGCTGATCTTTCGGGGCTGATGGGCTTAAGAGTCCGGTGTGTGATTGAGCAAAGTTCTTCCATCACAAGCGAATACTCATTAAAAACGATGTAGAGAATCAATGGCGAACTAACGAACGTAGGAACGTACGAGGAGCAAAGAAGAAGAGACGGCGAGAGGAAGAAAAACAAATTAACAAAAAGAGCGAGATCAAAGAAGAAATAGGAGGTGTACTGTGGGTGAAACGAAAGAAGATATCTCGTCAGCAATTTAAAGTCGTATATCTATCATGCGATTCAACAAAATACTTTAGATAAACGTCGAGAAGCAGCCGGGACTCGTTAAAAGCTTATAATAATAATACCAATAATCGTGCTGTATTTGCACACATGTATGGACACATGTGTATGGAAGTTGAAGGTATCGATATGTATGTCCACTGGTAGGCAAATGTATCCGTCATGATTGAATGGGCAATTAACGAATTGCTCGGATTAAATTCCATTCGATTTGTTGTGACGCTTGCGCGTTCTCTAACGAGAATATCAGCGGTCGAAACTTTGATGGAGGCCTCTTGTTTTTTTTTGTCGGTTCGCGGCACCTGTTGCTGCTCCCGCAGTTCTCGTCAAGGCGACATCGGAATACTGTCGAGTTGCGCAAATTACACGGTTTCAATGGATTTCCTGATGGCCTATCCGATTGGAATTACAGATGGAAATCGAAGAAAAACCAGTCGCCACGAAATCGTGGGATGAGAGTGGTAGGGGTGCGAAAGCGATGTAATGGGGTTGAAAGTTGCATCATTGGGATGCAACGAAATTACATTTTTTTTCATACCGCCTAATTTTTTTGGCGACGTTAAAGCTAGAAAAACCATTGAAACATTTTTGAACGTCCTTGTCACACTGAGAAAAAGAAATGTTTGATCCAATATCATTGGTTTTATTGAATGATATTTCGTTGATTCAATTGTAAAATTGTTGGTGTAAATAATCGGATTTATTAGTCCAAACAAAACGCTATTGACTCTAATAATTAGAGTCTAAAACTAAAATAATTAGATTATTAAAACTATCTAAAAAATTATCGCGAACAAATTATATAGATTTGAATGCATTTTCTGGAACGAACAAAAAAAGCATATCAATCCATAACATGAATATTTGTTGATTCGAGTACACGAGAACATTTTAATTTCGCTCGTTTCATTCAAATAGAATTTCTATTAAGTAAATATGTTATTTTATTTTTTTTCACCACATGCGATATTAATTTTCAAGTACATTATTCATAAAAATATTAATATTTTATTTTGATTGAAAATTATTAAGCCATTGTCTGAATTGGTTAAAAAATTATGCGAAAATAAAATATGTTGCTTGCGCATTTGGTTGAAAAAATTCAACCAAATCATGGCCGAGCGCCACCGAAATTATAGGTGTGAGGAAACCTGTAGTTCTCGGAGAAACCGCTAGAAGCCGCACGCGTGCTCGTTTCTCGTAAGCGTAGCGCGAACCGAAAATCTACTTAAATAGAATGAATGTGTAGAAATAAGCGCAGAATCTCCCATATGATTTCAATTATGGTGAAACGTCAGTTATACGTTTTTCAAGCGGTACATCAAATATGACGTATAAGTGACAATAACGTAGAAGTGAAACACAGTATGTATCTGAAAATATTTAACATTTAAAAATGGCGATTGATGCATAATTCCCGATTTTTTTCAATAGCGGTACCTGTTTATGTTGATGTTTGGTTTTCCATTTGTAAATTTGAGACGTAATAATTGAGTAATGAGCCAACACAAGTTTTCCAATTTCCGTTTTGAACTTTTATTTAATGCAAGTTTTAGTGTTACAAACTTTAACGTTTTAGACTAGTAAATAACAGACAGGTTCGTATTGATAGGAGATATGTAATCACAGTACATGTATACATGCTCGAGGTCAGGAACATCAAAACACCGAAACATCGAAACATCAAAACATCAAAACATCAAAACATCGAAACATCAAAACACCAAAACATCGAAACATCAGAATATCGAAACATAAAAAAATTGAAACATCAAAACGCAGTCACATGAAATTTTCTCCGGCGAGAGAATATCACAGAATATCAATATCTGATGTTCTCTCCATGGATATTCCATTGGATATCTGATATTCTCTCCACTATTATCGTGGATGATCATTCTAATGCTCACTTTTTATTCAAGATCTAAAACAAATTGAAAAACTTACGTCTCATGGCATATTCGTTTCGATGTAGTAAATAAATAATTCATTATATTGATTATATTTTTGTACGAAATAAAAAATGTTGTAGCAACTTCTTAATTATTTCATCCATACATCTACGGATTGTATATGGAATGATTTCAATTGAATATAATTTTATTTGAAGGACAATGTAGATATTAAGAGAATAGAAGAGATTTTCAAGTAAAATAATATGTTATTTGAATTAATCACATTTTCCAATATTTTATAGTATTTTAACAATCTCATATACCGGTGGCACTCCGCGATCAGACATTTATTTGACTCAACCAATATATTTTTTTAATTCAATTGGTTTTTTTTCTCAGTGCGGGGATCCGCAACCTAAATCAGGAAAAAAAGAGTTTGGATGGTAAAAAATATGACGAAATAACAAAAATAAAAGAATTTTTGTTGCATTCCGACACTGCAAGCTTCAGGACTATGCGATGGAAGGACTTTGCGGCCGAGGTTTTTAACGAAAATTCCATGGAGACATGATTTTACCGATGTTGAAGTTGGAAGCGGTGGGAATGCAATAAAAGTTGGCTTTCTCTTAACTGTTGGATTTTTTTTCGAAATATTCGCACTACGAAAGTCATTTAAACCTTCTTTGTGATCCTAATCCTTGACAACTGGCATCAGGAAGTATTGAGGTGTAGTCATGGAGAATTACACGATCAAGCAACGCATAGAAACTGTTATTTGCTGCATTGTTCAAAATTTATTTTTGTTTTTTTTTTCGTAGCAGAACAAAGTTCTCAAAGTTGATGTGCTCGTTCATCGCGTATATTCAAAAGCATCGAAAAAAACTGGGTTTTAAAATCATTCGATCTTAAGATTCCATTGAAGTTTCTTATTGCAATGACTTCATCGAACGGATGACGTCCTTCGGTTCCTTCAACCCCAGCCGTGTTTTACGCGCAATAAAGAAATGGGTGGAAGAAATTGTTATTGTCCGTACGCGGAAGGTTTCCAGTTACGGGATGAGGAGCTCTCGGATTTCACTTCCTCGTGTGGGGGTGTATACAGGTATGCACGAGATGCGAAACGCGTAAAGTATATAGGGACACACGGGTTATATGCCAACGACAATATTTCACGTGGATCCTTAACCCTACCAAAAAAAAAATAATTAATTTAAATGGGATCTATTTAAATCAAATGGGTCTTTTCCTGGGTTCACGGGCTACTACGATCTTATTTGTTTCAAAGATATTTTTTTGTTTCAGCTATTCTTTTTAAATATTAAATATATTCAAATTGAATAAATAAAGATTCGATTCAACTGAATCTCCATTTGCTTACCATGTACACTGTACATCTAAGTGTACTATATGCATAAAATATTTCATAAATCCAAAATAAAATAAAATACTTAATTGAGAGTTTTACGACAACGATTTTGTATCGTAATTCGTCATTCCCTGGCTTTTTGAGATCGAACCTAGAACCTACCTACTCATAGCGACGCACGCGGCCACTATGACGACCAAATGAATTCCTATAATTATTTGCTGAATCACATATACTATATCAATTAGTTAATATCATTGTGATAATTAGAAAGTTTTATCGAATAACATGCTATATATTTTTCTAACCTACCATATATATATATATATATATAATTCCGCTCTCTCCACCCTCTCTACCCCCACACCTCTTTCATATGTGTGTTGCAATAAAGACAGAACATTCAATCAAATAGAAAAATGGTTGACTCTACGAAAATTCTATTTAATTTAAATTTTAAAAAGTCAAATAGATCCATTCAGTGGATTCAACTAAATTGTTTTTTTGAGCAGATGAAACCGAATCACAGATTTGTTAGGATTTAAAAAAATATTTAGTCATTGGACGATATTGAATATATTTTGATTTGAATAATTGAATATATTTAAGGCAGTAGTCTGCTTTACAGGCTTCAAAAAATCGATTTGAAGAAGAGGAAGGATTATTGTATGGCCCGGGGATAGCTGATTAACATCTAATTAGTGCAAGTATCCAAAAACTTATATTTTTTTGGACCGAAAACTTTAAAGCCCGTTTTCTCGAGTTTTCATTTTCACAAGTTTTAGAAAACGGTGCCGGCGATAGCAAAAACAATATATGTCCGATCGAAAAAAATCAAAGTGATCTAGCTTCAGTATTAAATTATCTTCTATTTGAACTAAAAAAATTGGACAAAAGTACTATTTAAATTACTTGTTTTGCAACTTAAAGTGAATTTTTTTTTTTTTCAAAAAAGTGAATTTTTTTTTCAAACTTCGAAAAAATTTGGAATTTCATCATTTCTTCGTTATTTTTTTAGTTCATATAGAAAAGGAACTTATAAAAACTAAAAAAAAATTTGGTTCGACTGTTTCAGATGCATCGCACGACCTCCATCACCGGCACCGATTTACAAGTGCAGACTCCAGGCGCCCCAGAAAAATCGTTACAACTTTGAAAAATTTCAATATTTTTTAATAATAAAAATTGTTTTTTAAAGCTTGAATATAATACACTATCGTCGCAAAATTTCGTTTGACGCAATCATTTCCTTCACTTTCAAAAAAATTGCTGAAAAAACGCTTTTTTTCGGCTTCTAAAGCAGACTACTGCCTTAAAGTAGATAATTTCAATAATGGAATGCAATAGGAAAAATTTGATTCCACGAAAAATCTAGTTAAGTCAAATAAACAAAAATCAAATAGACGCGATTAGTTCAGATCAATAGAAATTTTCTGACCAGAGAGAGAGGGAGAGAAAGAGAGTAGACATACAGCATGGCAATGTGAAGACGGGAAAAGAGGAAAACGTCTATTGGTTTGAATTGGGGTGATACACACGTGCGGACATTTTAACGGCGTGTGAAAATAAAAAGCACGTGTTGAGGATCGAAACGGTGCACTCTTTGGAGCACGAACTTCGTGTAACGTCTCTTTCTGCCTCTCCCTCTCTCTCCCTTGCATTCACCACGTGTACATGGCTTTCCCGGTTCTATCTCCACTAGACTCGAGTTAGCGAGAACGATGAATTTTCTCTTTCATGTAGTCTCTCCCACGGGAGACATTAAACCTTTCTCTCTCTCTCTCTCTCCCCCTCCCCCTTCCCCTGAAATGTCCTAAGTAGAAACAGCAATGTAAAATCGGTGCTACACGTGCGTTTACTCCGCCTCGTTATATTTTTGGCTGCCATCATGCGAGAGCTTGAAAGAGTGACGGATATTTTTGAGAAAGAGAATAAAGAGAAAACACAAAACCCCAGTTGAACCGCTGGATTTACAGGCACTTTATCTTTATACACTGGCTAATATCTTTTGAAAATCACAACTTTTTTTCAAAATTAATTTGTCAGAAAAATGTTCATTGATTCATCGTTTTCTATAAATTATTTGGGCACAATGATAAAATATCAAAATGCCCCTTTTTAGCGGGAGCGATTCGAGGAAATCGATTTAGAAGCTATGAACATTCCGTCGACCGTAGAAGACCTACACTATGGGCCTGGTATCGATGATTCCATGCAAGTTGACACATTTCATGATTTATTCATTCCCAAATTTTCAAACGCGTTTTTCTCAAAACCACGTTTTTCAAATCGGTACCCAAAATTTCTCGGAAAACCAATGAACCGATTGCCTTGAGGTTTTTCGTGGTTAGTCTATACACCATTATCTAGGACTTGTCATAGGATTTTTTTTCCGCTACTTAGTTTTTGTTTTATAGGCAAAATAATAACTAATTTTTGGCCCAAAAATCACTATGTGTTCAACCGTCCGCCATTTTGTCACAAATCGATATTTTCAAAATCGGCTACGACAAGTACTAGATTATACTATCTAATTTAATAATCTTTTTCGTTTTTTTTTTCAGATGATTTTTGAAGAAACGCCAGTGGGTACCGTATACGCAGATTTTTTTACGACGCTCCAAGGGTCATACAATATCCTTGTATATTTTTGATATTTTTAAATAAAGAAAATTAAACATATTTTTGAATGTATATACTTTTAGATAAATAAAACCTCAATCCGAAATTTCAAATAGTTTTCCTTGAAAAAATTCACAAAAATGACCTTTTTTCCGGCTCCTAGGAGTATGTCTCCCCTTAAGGCGATCACCTCATGTGACAGGTCCGAACAATCGATTTTTTTTTAGTTGCACTAATTGCAAAAATGTGTGCGTGTTATATGGATCCGGCATAGGAGACTAAGGGTGAATCAACATTTTCGTTGTGTCAATCGTACTTGAACTTAAAAAAACAGATCGGAGATCATCTCTCTTCGTTTCAATTGTCTCAGCGCGGAGAAGAGAGAAAGAAAGAGAGACAAAGCTCTTTGTACCTACAGTTGAGAGACACTGCTGTACTGCCATATAGCGCAAAGGTATAGAGAGGTATCCTCCCGAGACGTCCTGGACTTTCATCTCGGGTGTGAGGGGAAGAATAATGGAAGGGAGGCGAGAGGAGGTAGGCACTTTATCCGTACTTATACAAATTGGCAATTAAGCGAACATACCATAAGAAAACGGTACTGCGTACGACACGGTACACTTCCGACAGCAATAAATACACTGATATTCGAATGATTTTTTCTCGCGGTTAAACGTCGTCCCGTGATCGTAACCACACCTCTATCAAGGGGTTACACCTAGTTGCGAATTTTGAAAAAATCGATTTTTCCTTTTCGACGGATTCTTTCATTATAACCTTTCGAAAATATTCTCTGAAAATGTCAAGTCGGTCCGTTAAAAATTGGGGCAGTTATGGGCGTTTACAGGTGGGTCCGGCGGTCTACGTATATACTTGACGTAAAACTTCAAACGCGTTTTTCTCGGAATGACTTTTTCAGAATCGGTGACCAAAATATCTCAAAAACAACTATACCGATCTGCTTCAAATTTTACAGACATTTTTTGTATATCAAAAGGCAGTCCTTAATGTAAGGATTTTTTTTTTCTATATCAAGGAAAATAGAGTGTTTTTTTTCACCGAAATTTCGACAATCACTTTCGAGGGGCGATCATCTTTTCAATAATCATTATTTTATTGAATCCTTCGATTAAAGACTAGATAATACGGTACAAAAACTAAATTCATTTGGTTTTTTGATTTCAGATGATTTGTCCCGAGCAGGAGTGGTCACCGCGAAGGGCCTTTTTTGCACAGCGGTGTGTGCAATTTGCTGTATCTCCGTCGTTTATAAATATTTCCCGATAAAAAAAATGTCAACGATACTTGAAATAATACCCTTTACTATGAAGTGAAAAATGTCGTCAGATAATTGCTAATAACAAATGAACCATGCAATATAAAAAAAAATCCTACGTACTTCCATAGACAAAGTATTTTTCAAGATATATGCCACATTTCAAGTGAATCGGTTGAAAATTGTCTGAGTTATGTTTCCGGCCAACTTAAAAAGTGCAGTTTTCAGATAAACACTGCACAGCCGCGATTTTGAAATTAATCGCTTCAGAAAAAGATTGTCCCGACCTCTAGAGTATCCTAACCCCTTAATTGGGGAAGTGTGTATTTTCTAAAGCGTGCTGGATCAACCGGAACAAGTGATAATCACTTGGGGCAAGGTCCGGAGAATATTCTGGCCGAGGGAGAACCTCCCACTCCAGTTCCATCAGGGTTTGTTCCACCGCCGATGCAGCATGGGGCATCTTGTTCAATTGATTTATCATTCAAACTCTCCCGCTGCTGTTGAAAGGGTTCAGCAGTGACTGTTTTCTTGGTTGCCAAGAGCTCATGAAGCACTCTGCATACCACTGGTCCTCTGTATATCCCACCCTCCCGCTGCTGCTGGTAACGTTCAGCAGTGGCCGTTTCCGTGGATACCTAAAGCTCATGAAGCACCCTACATATCCCTGGCACTCTGCATATCCCACCACACACCATATCCCATCACAGCATGGCTTTGTGATCGTGGATATTCCGTTTTGGCGTCGCCGCTGATGGTTGGCAAGGATCAACTCAAAACTCAGGGGCTTGATAAACCTCATCGATTTCTACCTACTGATAATGACTGATAACAAAATGAACTTATCTTCGATGAGTCTCACATCATTGATCCCGATGATTTCGGCTCTGTACTAAAATCTGTGGACATACCACAGCACAGTAAAACTTTTTCCACGCCCTCAGACCACTTGGTGGTTGTCCATTTTCAATCAAAGCTCTATAAATATCTACAATCACGAAATTCCTCCTTAACGATATGACTGCACGAGTACCCCGAAAACTATCAGGAAACACGAAGAAGACCAGCAACAAAACAGCTAGAGTCGTTGTAGGGGAACTTGAATTCCGAAATTTGAGAACCGGCTATTCGAGTGACGGATTCCGAACCCCCGGGGACTTTTCCGAGGCGAATTTCCGCAGGGTTCTCGCTCTTCTCGGGGTTGACGCCCATCATCGTATCCTGTGTGGAGGAATGGGACCGGCGCAGTCCCAAATCACGGAGGGATACGAACCGATGGGGGAGAGATCGAAGAGGCAACGTGGAAACTCGTCCGTGTTCGTGCGTTCGTGGCAGGCCAAGTAGAGGAGAAAGAGGAGAGAAGTTATCCGGGGCTATGTGGAGCTCGGTAGGAACCGCCGAAGAGCAACAACACAGAGAGGGCCCCTTTTTCTGGACGGAGTTGTGAGTGAGGCCCCGGAGCGAGCGGGCGTAGCTGCTGCTCTGGCTTTCTGGCTCTTTCTGCGTCGGCACGGAGTTGTTGATGGCGAAGGAGAGACAGAGAGCGGAGAGTCAGCAAGAGAGAGAGAGAGAGAGAGAGAGAGAGAGAGAGAGGGGACAAAGTAGGAGTTTGGAGCGAGAGCAAAAGAGCTCAAACTCTCTCGGTTGAGAGTCTGAGAGGCACGCAGAGGTCCACCGCTCTACTACTACCATCGGATCCCTGGGCTTCGGCTCTTCTCCTGGCTTCACTTGGCCCAAGCCTCAAAGAGCGAAGAGAGAGAAATGAAGAAAGGGAGACAGAGACCGCGCGAAAGGCAGAAAGACGGAAAGTCAGAGAGGGAGAGAGAGAGAGAGAGAGAGAGAGAGAGAGAGAGAGGTAGAAAAGAGACTTGCATGGCTGGATGGTTCTCGGTTGGCGCACACGGAGAGCTCTGGCGAGAACCCAGGCCACCCACCACGACCATTCACCGGAACCGAGCCCCATGCCCCGTCCAATACCGGTGGTGCTCATGCACCCGCTAGGATCGGCTAAATTCTCTTTCCTTCTTTCTTTCCTTTGCCATAAGAGTTTTCCATGGCGTATGACCACATATCGATCAATTAATATCTATGTCCATGCCTCTCTTACGACACAACGCATAAGTTTATCAGTAATAAATACTTAAGGAGTGGAACTTGTACGTGAAAAATGCGTAAAAGTGATTTTCAGCTTATTAGGTGAGAGAATGAAATGTTTTGATTTTGGTACCCATGCAGAAATTTGTCTGAGACTTCTCAGATCCTACCAGATCCCTATAGGGATTTGATAGGGACGCCCCAGGTGGGGAATCCACATTGGAATCGAAATGGATTCTGCGCTATTTCGAGATCGACATGGTTTGACAATTTTTTACTTGTAATTATATAAAATGGGATTTCGCGAAGCTCTGTACAAAATTATTCCTTGATGGTCCCGTGCACAGATTTGCTTGGGAGTTCCAAGATGCACCCACGTGTTTCTAGGAATTTGTTAGGGACACCGCACATAGAGAGTCCTCATCGGGATGTGATGTGGGAATCCTAAAGAATTGCCAAAAAAAAGGTTACAAAGGGTACATATTGTAGGGAGGCATTTTGTTGTGATCATATGGATGTCAGATGAAGAGCGTAGCACTGTAGGTTTAAGATATGCACGAGAATAAATGTTTATTTGAGAACAAAGAAGAGTTTTCGGACTACGGGATACAGAAATGTATCCCATACTTTTTTAATGGATGATTTGTTCAAATGTGCCCCATAACTCATCACAGTAGAATAATCCCATCATATTGATCAATCTCGCCCTCTCTCTTAGTCCCTCCGCTCTTTTTGATTATATTTCCATTACATATTTTTACCTGCATGTATTTCTGGTGGAATAGTTAATAATACACAACTTAACGTGACTGTATGTTTTTTCCATTTCAAATGACGAAATCGAACGATGTTGAAGTTTGCATCGTTGGAATGCAACGAAAATTCTTTCTTAATTTTCTTCATCATCCAAAAGCTTGTGCTGCAAATTTTGGCAGCAGATTTCTGATGAGGATTCTTAAGAATTTTAGTCGAACTTGTCAAACAAAGTTCAGGCTACGAAGCTTTTGTTGCGTTCCAACAATGCAAACTTCAACATCACGAAACCGATGTATAGGGTGAAATACGCTCTTTATAGCGGACTTCGGTCCCAGATTACGAAATAAACGTATGAATCTTTTTCATTGGTCTTTGGCTCCATCGATTTTTAGTTTTTTATTTCTGTCGGCTCAGCCCTAAGGCTTTTTTTTAATGTCATGGTATCTTGTATTACGTTGTTAACTTGGGTTGAAAGTTTGACTTTTGTTTCATATCGAATCCTTGCTTCTTTAGTTTCTGTTTATTTGTGCTTATTTACATTCCCACCTTTAGATTCGCGTGACAGTTCACCAGAGCATGACAAACATTATCAATTAATCAATCGGTCAATATCTCTCTTGTTGTGTGGAAAGGAAACGGGGATGAAAGAGCATGTTCTCCAACCCCAAGCAACTTGGAGATTGAACGACGATATAAAGAGACGGAAAGTAATTGAAAGACTTTTTATAGGGATCGTTTTATATTCAACGTTGATGCGAAAGAAACTCACCCCCGCCCCCCTGATCCGAAGTCCAATATCTGTTCAAAGTCACCTCGAGCTGATGATATCCTTAGTTCTAGCTTGACTACCAGTCGAAATCTTAAATTCGGCTCTTAGTGGAAATCTTAAATTCAACTCTTAGTTAAAATCTTAAATTCAGCATGCCCCATTGAGAAACCAATGGGGCACGGATTCTTCTCCACCAAGTCAACAGACACGGTGGCGAATGCTTGGATAGCGACCGTTTAGCCGCTCAGCAAAAGCAACTGAAGCTTCTACTTCCACAAGCAAACGCGATATACAGTGCATCAGGGAGAGCTGCTGTGGCGAACAGCTCCGAGGAATCTAGGAAACTGGAAGTGGTGACGTGGCAAGTGAGAAAGAAGTTCTCGTAAAATCCGGCAAGGGAGTACAAAGGAACATTGGAAATGTCGAAGGGAACACGTGAATTTCATTTTCCCAAACCCGCATCCTCGTAAACTCAAATTTCGGAAAACACCCACGAATCGAATTACCGGAAGAGCTTGTCCGCACATTTTCGGAGTGTCATACATATGGATTTTCGTGATGAGGCGCCGAGTCCGGGTGAGAGAGGTCGTAACAGGAAATGAGCCCAAGTGTGTTCTGTGGAAAAGATTCGTGTGACAAAACACAGCTTTCAACGCCATTCGATCACAGCGCGGACGCGTCGATTGAGAGTGTCCGGAAAGAGGGAGAAAGAAACAGATTGGGAGGGTCAGAAAGAATGGATCGAGCTGGGAAATAGGCTGGAGCAAGAGAGAAATTGCGCGAGATTGGCCTTTCTTTAACGGGTCGTTTCGCCCCTTAAAAACGTTTTCCCGCCGACAAAAAAATACGTGTCTAATAGTTTTCAATGCTTTACCACATATACGAGTTTCAACCAAATCGAAGGCAGGCCCTTAAGTGATCTTTCTTTATTAGTGTATAGATTATTACCCCTAGGACCCTATACATGGGTACCACAAACCCCACATTATTAGTAAAAAATGCTAACATCATTTTTCTTGCTTTGTTCAATCGCGTTTTTCACGGTGATAAATTTATACTAGGTTTTTCTCGCAAAGCCTATTCCATTCGTCAGTTCTCGAACGTATGATTTTAAGAAAAATCTCTCTACGACAAACAGCTCGTTAGCAGCGTTGATTTTAAGTGCTGGGGTGTGCGTAACCCCAGTGTAGGTTATTTGTTTCGTACAGAGAAGGTCCTAGGGTTAAATATAAATGTGGCCAGCGTATCATCTCCATAAAACGCCGTATGAATGAGACGATGTTTAGTCGTCATTTTTCTTTTAAAGTTCGGTAACTTGGCTTGAAATTTTACCAGTATACTGGGATGTATTTTTACTTGATTAGAGACGTAAATCAGTTTATTTTTAAATATTCGGGTTAGTGAGAAAAATATCATAAGCAATTCAATTTTGCAAACTTTGATAAACGTAAAACGTTAGTTCCTTGTAAAAAAAAAATTATAAAAATGGCCTATCTTCCAGTCGTCTACATCGATTTCCCCCGTTAATAAACGTGCAAGATGAGATCCTCTGTAAGAGAGTTCGCAAGTTGGCTCGTCGGCTGGTGAGGTCGGTGCAACAACAACAGATTCCCAGTGGGTCTTTGGACGCGACGGTTCTTCCAGCTGTGCTTCAGCCTCCCTCTGTCTCTCTCTTCTCTGCTTGAGAGTTGCAAAGCTACCCTGTCGCTTTTCATTTCACTTCTGGGTCTCTCCATCATCCATCGCATCTCGTTCTCTCTATAGTTTTACATCCCCTTGCCGATATGTACTCTTTTCCTGTCCCTCGTTTTCGCCAACCCCGCCCTCTCTTCTCCTTTCTCCTTTTACTTCACTGTCCACTGCTTCTTTCCATGTTCTTTTTCGCGGTTGCTCGTTGGTCATCTCTCTCTCTCTCTCTCTCTCTCTCTCTCTCTCTCTCTCTCTCTCTCTCTCTTTTTCTCCTTCTACTTGCACTTGTACGCGTCCGTTCTCTAGGGTCTTTCCGTCCCTCATGCTCGAAGGCAGAGGCCTAATGAAGATGTAAGCAGTCGCGGTTGGGTCTCGCCGTGCACGCGGTGCTTGCTGTCGTCTTCGTCGTACCTTCTCTTCTCTTCTCTTTCTCTCTCTCTCTCTCTCTTCCCCCCCCCCCTCTCTCTCCCTCTCTCTCGTCTTTCCTCTTTACAAACGTCGACTCCGATCGCGCTCTACAGGAACTTTCACGAGGAACCGTCACCTCGTGCGCACCATGGAACACCGATGGAAAAATCTACTACGCGACAGAAATTTTCGTCGATTCATTATCATGTACGAAGATTCGTGCAACAACTTTCCACCGCATATATTAGCCGCGGACTCGCGGCCACATTCTCACACATGGCGCATATGGCGTTGCTTGAGAGAGGTCGTAATAAAATATTCCGGTTCCGGAGTTTGTAATAAAATTTTCCAGTCCCAGACACTGTAAACTTTCCAGTTCCAGGGATGGCAGTGCAAAAGTTTGGCCTCAGATATTTTTATAAGATTTTCCAGCTCTAGAGAGTGTGGTCAAATTTTTCATTTCCGGATATTTCAACAATTGGTTTCTAGTTCTGAACGTCGTGATGAGATTTTCTATTCACAGATATTGTGACAAAATTTTCCATTCCCACGTACGAGGGGTGATCCAGAAGCAATGATGTTCGTGATTCACAATTCATACTATGGTAAAGGAGACTAGGGTTGGTTGTGACATTTTTATCAAATTTACCTACTACATGTCGTCTTTGGAATAATCAGATATTTTTATATATTTTTTATATAAACGAGTTAATATGCTTTCAATACATGTGCCTCCTTTAATTGTGCGTTTGACGCAACTATTAGAACTTTTTTTTCCCAATTCTTTAATTACGATCTGCCAATTTTATACTTGACAATAAGTCATTGGGATGTATTTACAAGGGTCGATATGTGGTGACGACCAGCGACGTACCTACATAATGTGGTTCGGTAATTATTTGTTTGTTTATGTTTTTATTGGAATCGACGAGGGAGATCTAACGGCTTGTGCGGCTTCAATCTCCTTGTTTCTGTACGTCGGACGAGGAGTTGCGTGGCGAGGTGATTGGGGTGGATGTGGATTCTCTCCAAGTAGTTTGTGCTGGATTTTTTAATTTCTTGCTAGATTGTGTTCATTCGAACGTCGTTGTGGATGATTTCGTTGGAAACGTACCATGGGGCGTTAACCATCATCCGAAGTGTCTTAGATTGGACGCGTTGGATGGCGTTGAGATTGCTCTCGCTTGCTGAGCCCCATAGTTGGATCCCGTACGTCCATATAGATTTTATTATTGCTTTGTACAATAATATTTTATTGTTGAGTGACAGCTGAGACTTTCTTCCCAGTAACCAGTACATACTGCGAAGTTTAATATTTAGTTTTTTTTTTTTGTCGTTATGTGTTTTGCCCATGTCAGCCTTCGTTCGAGATGCATTCCAAGGTATTTTACGCTGTCGTGTTGCGGTAGCAGTTGTCCGTTGAGACTGACTGGAGGGCAGTTTCCTTTTCGCATTGTGAATGTGACATGTGTGGATTTGTTTTCACTAGCCTTAATTCTCCATTTGTCGAGCCATTCTTGTATATTGTTTAGCTCTTCTTGGAGTGCGTTTGAAGCCTCAATTGGGTTCCTGTTTATGGCCAGTAGCGCCGTGTCGTCCGCGAATGTTGTGACAGTGATCGCTTATTGTACTGGTAGGTCGGCTGTGTGTAAGGTGTACAGCACCGGACCTAGGACACTCGTGGTACTCCTGATTGTATTTGGTAGGTGTTCGCTGAGTCCTGGCCTTGACATACTTGGAATCGACGATCGTTAAGATAGGATGAAAGGAGAAGAAAATATTGGGGCAGCTTTTGTTTTATTTTAAATAGTAGTCCTGGGTGCCAGACTTTGTTGAATGCTTGCTGGATGTCTATAAATGCGGCAGAGCAGTATTGTTTCTTTTCTAGGGATTCCGATATTGTTGTTACCCTGTGTACTTGTTTAATGGTTGAGTGCTACTATTGGAACTTGATGTTTACAATTAAAATGGCAGTGTAACTTTTTGCCTTGCATTAGGGATAAGTTGTTGCAGTATAAGGGGTAAGATGTGACAAGAAATAGACAGGCTTACCAACCAGTCTTTTATTTTGAGAATCATCATCAGAATCATAGTTTTTTCAATACAATGCGTTTACAACAGCGTTTGACTTTACCTTTTTTATTCTGCTCCTCAGCTGAGGCGTTCTTTACTGGACATACTAAATGGGGCACGCTGTGACATGTCACTACCTACCCCCGATATTCGCAACTTTTAGCCACATCACTAAAATTGACCATGCAAAAATGTATGATATTTTTTTTAGGTTATGATAGCTACCAAATCTTGGTTTCAGCCTATAGAGAACACGTCAATGCATGCCATGACACTATTTAAATACTGCAATAATAATAGCGGCAGGTATAGACAAAAATTACTAAACATAAAAAGGTTACAAATCTGCATTTGTTTCGCACCAACGCACGCAGGTCCGACGTGACGTGCAACGTTGTCGCATCTTTCCTCTCTATCTAACATTTCTGTAGCTTCACTTCTTGATCGTAAGTTTCTGTTGTACCTTTTTACCCCTGCAGCTTCCAGCCCCAGTCTCTCCAACTACCCGTGCAGAAATGTGACTGGGCATTCCCTACTTTGTATCCGGCCCAGACCAGACTTGCCTTGTTTGATTTACCTGACCAGCCCCCCCCCCCCCCCCCCCTGGAACAAGCCGGGAAGATCGTAAAATCGTTTTTTTACGGCTTACCCTCTGTTTGGAAATTACAATCTTCTGGCCGCGATACATTACAAGCAAGTACATCTTCACGTAATGTCTACCCCGCCAGAAAATTGACATGTTCTGAAAAGTGAAGCCTGTCTTTAAGAACTGAGGAGAAGCTACTTTGCTTTTCACCTCATCAAACATATTTATAATTGATTGGGATGAGCCTAATACATCTGTTGTAATTCTATTCATCATTAAAAGCATACAGATAAACTGTAGTGATTTTACGTGCTGTACCTGGCCATAAGCCTCAACCAACCACGCGACAAGCATATGCAAGCCTCCCAGTTTACATTCGGATGCGGGTCCTCGTGCAACTACTGGTGAAGCTGCGTGACTTTCCAACACTCTAACAGCTCTGCAGGCTGCTGTCCGACATTAAAAGCATACAGTTCATCAATGATAATCGACGAGGATAACAATGAACGCCTTGTCGCCATGTTGGGAAATATCAATGTTCTGGCTGGGAAGACATTACCTGAATGTATTTCGCCAACAATCCGCCAGGTGGCTACAAGCAAAGCGCTTCGCGTAAGCAAGGTGTCATCGTACGAGGATAAAAGTTCGTCCTGTGAGTTGTACCACGTACAGAAGTGCTATGCTTACAGCGTGCACTTACGCTTATGATTT
Source organism: Ophion ellenae (assembly GCA_963210295.1). NCBI lineage: Eukaryota > Metazoa > Arthropoda > Insecta > Hymenoptera > Ichneumonidae > Ophion > Ophion ellenae. Next base: position 4,811,806 of record OY723385.1, on the reverse strand, counting down.
TTCAATACTTGTGAAATAACCCTTTGCGCTCTAGGCCTTTTTCGCTCGGATAGTGATCTGTGTACGTTTTTACTGTTTCTTTGCCTATCAGGAAATGAGAGCAAGCGTATGTATCCACTCATACACTACCTTAGCCAGTAGATAACCAACAAACAATATGTTGTCGAAATACTAAATTGAGTACACTCCCGATTTTATCTCTTCAAGGATTCCAAAAACGCTGAACCGTCATTTTTAATTTCCTCGTTTATCCCTGGTTATTTCCCGATCTATTCCCTACAACTTTCCTGTTCATTTACCGCTTGTTCTCCGGCCCGTTCCTGATCAGTTCCCCAGCAAAGGAACGGCAGATCGGGATCGCCTTAGACCCGTTACATTGCGATCTATTCCAGGGTGGAAGGTCCGACCAGAGCCTGATATTATCTAGGGAAGGTAGATCAGAGGCAGTACTTTTTTCCTACTCAAGTTTCCACAAGGGTCCAATCTCCAAACTTTGTTTTTTAAAATTTGGATAAATATCGACCGCCAGGGACTCTCTGCAACGATCACGTATACATGGTAAATTTCATCTCAATTTATTGTCGAGTTTGGTTGAAATTCGGATTCAAAATTTCCCAGGGTCGGAGCGTGTGGTCCATGGTCTCAAGCATTGTTTGAGGATTGGGTATGAGAAATGAGGAACGCCGAGGGACTGGGTCAACATTCTGGGATGCAAAAGAGTGAAGAGAGAGAGAGAGGAGAGAGAGAGAACAGGCATGGCGAGACAAGAAAAAGGACCACTGGAGTCTCCAGTAGGCGGCTTGATACCGCGTGCATCAGGGGCGCGATGGGTTTTCGACGGTGTTGATGGTGTTGACGTCGGTGCCGTGCGCGGTGGGTGACGCGACGCTCCGCCGCGTGTCTCTTCTCCACCGTTCCCGGAGGCGGCCACGGATTGTTCCTGGAATAGTCTTCAGGGTGATCCGCCGCCTCTTCCCGGAGGAAGCTCCCCGGTGCGAGCCGTAGTGTAAAACGGGGCGAGCGTTCGGAGGTGCTGAGCGTTCTCCCGGCTCTCACACCACGATTTTCATCGGGGATCACGTTACACCGTGATCCAACGGTTCACGTCTGTGTACCCATTCCGATATACATCGTTTTTCGAGAATTCTTATATGACTCAGGGATGCTGCACAGCGTATGGTTATTGAGGATTATGTACCCGGGTCATTGATTAAAAAAAAAGTTTTTTTGGTTATATTGTAAGTACAAATAAGGCTCCGCCGTGTTTATTTAAAAAATTGGCATTTATTGTGAAAGAACGGTAGTTTATGTTTTATTCAAAGTCATCAAGCCATCGCTAGCCACTACTTTTTCCCATTTTCCTGGCGGCATATGGATACCGCGTCGGAAGAACGTATCATCTTTTGAGGCTATCCACAAATCGACCGAATTATTCATTCATACCGATGTGACATGCGAATGGGCGTGCGCGCGCACACACATGGAAGGATCATCACATCTGCACGTATTTATGTGCATACATTGTTCGAACATGCTCCGAACTTTTTGTTCCTCTCTCTCTCTCTCTCTCTCTCTCTCTCTCTCCCACACACACACACCCACTCGCTCACTCACTCACTCACTCACTCACTCACTCACTCACTCACTCACTCACTCACTCACTCACTCACTCACTCACTCACTCACTCACTCACTCACTCACTCACTCACTCACTCACTCACTCACTCACTCACTCACTCACTCACTCACTCACTCACTCACTCACTCACTCACTCACTCACTCACTCACTCACTCACTCACTCACTCACTCACTCACTCACTCACTCACTTACTCACTCACTCACTCACTCATGCACAAACTCATACGAATCCCCCGTTTGTTTTTATAGACTTCACGTGGTGTTGAACTTCGCATCAGTGAAATGCAATGAAAGTTCACATTTAACCTGTTTTTTCATTTTTAATATCCTATAAAATATTCTATTGCAAATTTTCTATTGCAGGCCTCCAAATTAACACTGCAATATGCAAAAAGAGATTTGAACAAGTGAAAAAAAAGGTATTTTTCATTGCACTCCAACGATGCGAACTTGAGTCTCACGGGTTCGCGCGCTCGGGACGTGGGTGGATTCAAGTTTTTGTCCGTTTCCAGCGCCCACACCAAAGAGCAAATCGATTCAACGAGACGCGGCTAAGAGTGCGCATATGTACAGACATACATACACCATATATATATATATATATATAAATGTTTCATTAGATTCCACGCTTTTTCACTCTCACCCCAATAACGCGGAAAGACAGCGACAAGGAAAAATCCGCTGGCGTGGGCGTTGTAGTAGGGACAAGAACAGTGCACCCGCATAATTATCGAGCCAGTCAACTCACGGATATCCGGTGTTGTTGATCCTGCGACACGTCCAGCATCATCGTCGCACCCCAACATCAAAAAAACGTTAATCTTTTCCTGTACACTGTTCGTAGTTACGTGTACACACATACACAATGGTGTTGTGAAGTGTGGAGCAACGTTGGAACGCTACGACAATCATTTTCGTCAATTTTATCATTGTCCAAACGATGTTGAAGTTTGCATCGTTGGAAAGCAACGAAATTTTCCTTCCTCCTAATGGTAAATGTCTGATCGCGGAGTACCACCGATATATGACTTTGTTACAATAGTATAAAATATTGGGAAATGTGATTGATTTTAATAACATATTATTTTATTTAAAAATCTCTTCCGTTCTCTCTATCTTCATTATCCTTAAAATAAAATGATAATCCATTGAAATCATTCTATATACAATCTGTAGATATATGGATGTAATAATTAAGCGATTGCTGTAACAATTTTTATTTCGTACACAAATTTAATCATTAGAATGGGTTATTTATTTACTGCATCATCACGAATATGCCATTAGACGTAACATTTTCGTACTCCGTACAATATCAAAAGTGCAACATCATGCAACTAGTATAAGATTTTACATTTTTACAATTGAATCAACGAAATTTCATTCAATAACACCAATGATATTGGATCAATGATTTTTTTTTCTCAGTTTGAGACCGTGGGCATGAAGAGAGTCATCTTGCATTGCATTCCAACGATGCTAACTTCAGCATCGTAACATTTGTGGGCCTGTGTGTGTGTGTGTCGTGAACAAAGTATTATTAGATAGGAATAAGCCTACCGCTTGTTTGATTAATTAAAGAAATGAATGAAGCGATCATCCTATTGGGGAGAAGATGAAAAGCGTTCGGAGCCTCTTCATCAACGTCCACAGTTGTCTCGTATTCATGAGACGACATCGTGAATCGAAATGGACCGCGTATAGAACGAGAAAACAACGGTCGACAGTCGTCCATGTGAGTGAGAGAGAGACAGAGAGAGAGAGAGAGAGAGAAGATGAGGGACGTAAAGAACGAATGGGATAAATATAGGGGCCACCCAGCACGCGACTAATGTAGCCGTACTCGCTGGCAAGCAAGACGCGCCACGAGACTCCGAGAGTTCTCCGAGACTTTTTAGAACCCGGAGAATGCCAGGGACGACTCCGGAATAGCGAGAGTTCGAACACTTACTTTTGTTTTCTATCCTTCTCTACCCCCCACCCCTTCCCGGTCGCCCTTCACCGCTATCATTGTTCATCGAGGATCATGGGGATCAATTTAGACTAGTCGTGATCAAAGTGTATGGAACGTTCGTACTCACCCTGTACCCACAATTGCTCGACCTTGCTGTGCACCTGGGCCGACTTGAGGGCGACGCAGAACGTAGCGAGTGCGAGTATAGCGACGAACAGCACTTTGCCCGCGTGCCTCTGAAGAAAGTAGCCCAATTGACTCAGCTGGTCCTGCAGTCTCGCTCTGATCCATACCGCTGATCTCTGACCCTCCGCCTTGCCCTGTACGCCGAAACATGCCCAGAGAACATTGAACTAATTAATGATCGAAAAAAAGCGAAATGTCACATTGGCGTCGTTGAGAAAGTTCGTGGGTGTGGCTACCACGCACTCGTAATGGAAATCTTCCGTTACGAGTTTTTTATGCAGGCTTAATAGTGTTTTTTTTTGCTAATTTTTCAATGACGTAGAAGTATGCATCGTTGAAATGCAACGTAAATTAATTCTTTTGATTGGTAAAACTTCTATTTGGCTGATTTCGGGGGTGAAAATAATTCGAACGTTTTCACGTACTTTTATTAAAGATTTAGGAGCTCGAGTTGCTAAAAAAAACTCTCGCATGATGATACAAATGAAGTAAGAAAAAAAACGTTGCATTCCAACGATGCAAATAGTCTAGTACAAGTGACGAAAGCCCCAGTACTTTTTAGCGTAGAATAGGAATTTTCGACTGAAGGTAGATGGTTGCATACTAAAAGTAACCGCAATAAAATGTTGGCCCTCAACTCGCCCCAACCCTAAGAAATAGGGGTTGAAAAGTTAAAAATCGTCGTATCTCGGCAATTATTAGCGCGATCAAAAAACGTTTCGAACAAAAGTTGTTTGGAATAATAATATACGTATAAAGTTATGTCACGTCCAACCCCCTGTGTTTGAAAATAGCGACACAAAATCGATTCGAAAATCAGTGGTGCTCTCGTGTTTTTGTGCCGCTATTTTCAAAGATAGGGGATTGGACGTTACATAACTTTATACGTATTTTATTGTTCCAAACAACTTTTGTTTCAAACATTTTTTTATCGGGTTGTTAATTATCGAGATACGGCGATTTTTAAGTTTTCAACCCCTATTTCTCAGGTTTGGGGCGAGTTGAGGGGAAACATTTTATTGCGGTTACTTTCAGTATGCAACCATCTATCTTCAGTAAAAAATTCATGTTCTACGCTAAAAAGTGCTGGGTTTTCGTCTCTTTTACTGGACTACAACTTCAACGTTATATTTTCCAGACGTATAGTTTTTTTCCGTCTCCGTTATAGCATCACCTTTTTTTCTTTATGCAAATTTTCTACGAACGATTTCTATGTGTAATTCGGGTGGAAGATTTAATTTTGTTGTGATGATTTAATTCACAAGATAAAATCGTTCCCCTACACACACACACACACACCCAGGGTGTCCTGTTATGAATGGATAATCCTGCAGCTGTCGATGTGTCAGATCTTGCCCTACTGTATGCTGGAATTTCCGTTTAGTAAAAGTCCCACGATCTTCGAGATAAAAATCATCTGCTTTTGGTTTTTCGCATGCCATTATTTATGTGTGTGTGTGTGTGTGTGTATATATTATTTCTCACTGTACACACACGCATTCATATACAGCCTCGGCCAAAAGTATTAGGAAGTCGAATATTCTGTGTTGGTATATATAATGGCTCGACTGATTAAGAGGTGAGGATGACGTTGAAGTTTGCATCGTTGGAATGCCACGAAAATGATTTTTGTTTTTTTTCGAAAATTTCCTTTGGCAGATTAAGGCTACGAAAATCACTAAAACATTTTTTAGGATGCTCATTTACCAATTCACAACAAACCTGCCAATAGAGATTTTGGATCATAATGAAAATAAGAAATTGATAAGAATTTTCGTTGCGTTCGAACGATGCAAACTTCAGCCCCATGAGGTTAGCCTACTGAGAAAATGTCAAAAGTCTCGCTCCTCGCTTGATGCACCTCAAATTGAAGAATAAGGTCCACCATATGGTGCAGAAATCGCAGATTGAAGGTAAACTTATGCTTACAATGACAGAACTGTTAGTAAAACTTCAAACGCGTTTTTCTCGAAACGATCTTTTTCAAAACGGTGTACACGATTCCTCGACATCTCATGCACGGATTGACTTGAAATTTGGTACACTTATTCATTGCAATAGTAGTTTCGTCCTGACCAACGTTTTTCATCACAACACTTTTTTCCCATAGTTATTAACAATACAATATCATTTTTTCTAAAAAAAAAGAGGAAAAAATCCATTATCTTCATGATTGAAACACGATATCACAAAAGCTCCGTCAAGTTCGAGCCAATATTATCTATTTTACGAAAAAAATTCATCTCTCCATTTCAGATCAACCGGGTGGCCGAAATCAAGTACACCGTTGAGCCCCTCACCTTCAAAGGTCCTCTCTCGACATTGTTTGTAACTTCTTCAATGATTAACACTTCTAAATGAAATCCAGTACACAGCTTTGTTGATGCACGTACAAATGACCGCCCACACGATCTTACTGGTTCCTTCAAACTGATTTTGTTTCCATACCCCTGATTTTCGGGTCGTCACAGTAGCCTAACCCCTTGACTCATCACAATACCTATTGTAACTACTATATACGTGAGCTAGGATAGGCGAAAGCGGTCGCCTGCACCCGTTTCAAAATACAGGTGAACAGCTCCCTCGGAGGGGGGGGGGGGGGAGGGCTATTTTAAATTGGCCGGATGGACTTTGACGATGATAAGTAGCGGGAAGCCGAGAGGCATATAAACGTTTCAAAGTTTTCGACGTAGATAAAGGTGGAGAAGGAGAAAGAGATGAGAATTACGAGGAGAGGGACTGGTGTGCGGGAAGGACGAGGTGGGAGGGAGAGAAAGCACTCGGAAGCGCATAAAGAAGCGAAGACGATGAAAAGAGAGAAATGAGTGTGTGTGTGTGTGTGTGTGTGTGTGTGTGTGTGTGTGTGTGTGTGTGTGTATGTATGTATGTATGTATATGTATATATTCTCATTTCTACACACATACACACACATATTCTTTAGACCCTCCACAAGCATAAACGATCTTTCTCCCTTGCACCCTTTCTATCGCTATATTCGTTTCTCTTTCTCCCTCGGTCTCACTCTTTCTATTCTCTTTTTCTTTCTCGTACACGTTGTGTGTGCCAGCAACATTGCGAGAGCGGCAACGCTGCGCTCTACCTGGTGGCCACACTGACAATGTGCTCGGTGGACCACCCGCAAGAATACCTATCGCTCTCGCGTTCAGGAGAGAGGGAGAGAGAGAGAGAGAGAGAGAGAGAAGAGGGAAAGATTGAGAAAGAGAGCGGCATGGCGAGGGGAAACGTTGAGACTTATATTGAGGTGAAACGGAACTTGGTGTTGTTACAGCAACGAGTCAGAGTTGTGCTCCGGTTGAAAGCCAAAGATCACGAATAAAGCGACGAAACCGCGAGAGCAACGAAAGATTGCGTTGGACGTTCGAATGCGGTGCGTTACAGTTTGCACGATTGCAAAATCCCTCGTTTGGGGTTAACCCTTAACAGTCATTGGGGGTTAAATCAACCGCAGATGTTTTTCGACCTTCCAGAATTTTTTTTTTTGACATTTTTGTTTTATATTAAAAATTACACGACTTGAAAGTAATCGACATGGTCTTACACACAAGGGTTGAACATGTATTGTAGTATTTTTTTTTCAATTTTTCAATTATTCATCACTCTCCAAAGTGAGTGGGGTTGATTACACCCCCAACGTCACAATCTGGAGGTGTAACTGACAAGGGTTAAGGGAGGTTTCTATTTTGTTGGGTCGAAAAACAAAATAATGTAGAGGACGACTGAAGAAGAACTTTTTGAAGAAGAGGAAGGTCTATTCGGGCATGGCAGAGTAGGTGGAAGTGTGAAACTTTTCATTTTATTCGCACATGAATTTCAGGTCAACTGTAAACGCGTTTTTCGCGAAACGGCGTTTTCCAAGTTGGCGGAAGTGCTCCTACACGCCCTGGATGATCAATCGTTGTGAATTTTAGCAGGCGCGTGTACAACAAACGTCTTCATTAGTTGAACTGGAATTATCCAAGAATATTCAAACGTTTTTATTTTATGAACGGAAAACTGCAAAGTTTTTGCGAAAAACTAAACTTGCTCATCGATCGTTTTTTTTTGTTGATAAAGTTCCGAAAATAACCGCGAATTTGATTTTCAAGGTCACAACTTACGAAAACTTATTTTTTCAAAGTTTTTCTATTTGATTGTAATAAATGTTGATCTTGGAGAGAAATGTTTCCTACAAAAGTTGTAGCCTGTGAAAATATCTATTTTTTATGTTTTATACAAGTTTTGTCCAAAACCAATCTGTTTCGAGAAAAATGGGATAATGCTCCAAAAAGTACATTTTCCTAAACTTCATTAGTGTCGATATTATCTACTTACGCACTTTATCGCAGGAAGGTCGCAATTTTATATTTAACACTATACTCATACACTAAATAACAAACAGCACACAACACAACAAACAAACCCAAACAACAAACAACACACGACACAGCAAACAAACCCAAACAATCTCCAACCTTCCCGCGGTAAAGTGTGTAATTAGATAATATCGAAACTAAACCAGTTTAGCAAAATGTACTTATTGAAGCATTATCCCATTTCCCTCGAAACAGAATGGTTTTCGACAAAAACTGTACAGAACATAAAAGATCAATCTTTTTATAGGCTACAACTTTTGTGGGAAACATTTTTCCTTAAGATCAACATTTATTAAAATAAAGTAGAAAAGGTTTTCCAAAATTAGTTTTTGTGAGCTTTGACCTTGAAAATCAAATTTGTGGATATTTTCATTATCATATTCGTAATCAGCGAGTCAAAATACATGGGTACACGAAATGGCAAATTAATTTTACAATTTTTCTTCTCGATTCTCGATTTCTTCTCCATAAAGACCGCTTAGCGAACATGCCAAATTTCAACATTCCATATTTAATATTTGTCGCAAAAAAAATCGGTGCAAAATCGAACATTTTTTGGCCCAACAAAGTAGAAGTGTGTGTCAACCATAGTGTGTATTTATTTTGTAGCCCGATGCATTTTCAGCAGCACGAGCGGATCCTTGTTGTCTTTGTCGTTGGCGCTACTCGCAACAAACTGTGCTTCGTGACCGTACGGTATTTAGCGTACTATGCGCACAATTTGTATCGCCTATTATATGAAAGCCTGCGGGGGTGGTGCGGAGGACTCGAAGGGTTGGGCTTGGGGCTTCTCTTCTTTATTGGCCCTTTTCTGATTCTTTGTTCCGTGATTCTTTTTTTCGTTGCTTCAATAGACGGACCGGTATTCACGTACGTATCTCGGGGCGGTAGCGGCGCGCGCGAGTATCGAATAGCAAGGTTTTCCAGCCAATTAACTTCGCGTACGACGAAGCAGTCTCGCGTCCACGAGGCGCAGGCTCGAGTAACCTTATACGAGAGAAGACCACTCATGAAGAGGTTGCGGCGAGAGAGAGAGAGAGAGAGAGAGAGAGAGAGAGAGAGAGAGAGAGAGAGAGAGAGAGAGGTACAGTGCCCTCTTTCTCAACTATCCCTCCCTCATTTTGCAGTAGGATGACTAGAGACGACGCTATTAGTTCAGTAAAAGAGACGAAAACCCAGCATTTAGGGTAGAATCAGCATTTTTGGCTGAAGTTAGAAGGTTGCACACTATAAGTTAACCCAAGAAAATTTTGCTCGCCTATGCCCTCAACTCACCCCAACCCTAAGGACAAGGTTTTCAACCCCTTTCTTAGGGTTGTATAAGACCTAGGGGTTGAAAACTTAAAAATCGCCGTGTCTCGATAATTAATTGCCCGATCAAAAAATGTTTCAAACAAAAGTTATCTGAAATAATAAAATACGTATAAAGTTATCTGACGTCCAACACCCTATCTTTGAAAATAGCTGCACAAAAACGATTAGGAATATTTTAGAATTAAAAAGAAATTAGAATTGGAGACGAAAAAGAAGTTATAGAAAATTCATTCAAGCGCTAAATCCTACTTGACATGTTTTATGTCGATTTTTGTTCAACGGACTCGCAAAATATAACATTTAAAAAATAATCTCTGGAAATTGGAAGACGATAAATTTCGTCAAAATTGAAAAAAAAACGAATGAAATGATTTTACGACAACATTTAATGAAATGTACATTGTCATCTCTTAACAGTAATGAATTTGGCCATTTTCAGCAGATGAGCTACATTTTTTTACCCTGCTTTGAGAATCATCAGAACAGCCAAACGGGACAGCACCAGTGAATAAACATGTCTAATTCTAACCTATATTGCGAATTTATTTTAAAAATTTGCGAAAAATCAACGATCGATTCTACCTTAAATAATGAAAGTAATACTTATCCTCAAGGCATAAAAACTATTGTTTTCGTCTTCAGAACACCTACTGTGCACAGGCGTATCGTAACTTGGTTCCGCGGTATCCAAGTACCGCAAACTATAAAAATTCCCCGTGACGTTGAAATGTGACATCAAACTGAGAAATCGGTTTGTTTGGGTTTGTTTTTTGCGAAAAAATCAAGGATTGCTTCTATCTTAAGTAATGGAAGCAATACTAATCCTCAAAAGTCATTAAAACTATTATTTTCGCCTTTAGGACACCCACTGTGCACAGGCGTATCGTAACTAGATAGCGCGGTATCCAAGTACCGCAAACTATAAAAATTCCCCATGACGTTAAAATGTGATATTAAACTGAGAAATCGGTTTTAACACCTGTGATTTTTTTTGTTAATTTGTAATGATCCGAGCTTTTATCGAAAATTTAGATTTTGTACTTATTTTAAATATAAATCAGCTTCCGTCCATTCACTAGTCTTCGCCATTCACTGGTCGGTTTACCCTACTTGTGGCTTTACGATCCTTAGTTTTGTGGGTTCTTCACATGCTCCTGTTATTTTGGCTTTGTTACGTTATTCTTTGATTTTTATAGTTCCTTATACTTTTGTTATTGTTCTATTATACATTTTTAATAATAGCTATTATTTATTTTTATCATTTTTGTTCGCGTTCTTTATTGTGTCATATCGCCTAAAGGTATGCATTAATGCATATAATAAACCATCAATCAATCAACCTCCATCTTTCTTGCTCTGTCTCCCTCTCTCTTTTTCCTTCATCGCACTACATTGACTTGCGCGATTCTCCTCCGGGCTCATTGACCATATAGCTCCCTCCAATACAGCACCAGTGCTATTACTGGTGCCATTGTCTTTGGGTATGCACGATGAGATGAATCTACGTGGGTATAACGAAGAATTCTTCTATGGGTCAATGGGACATTCCCAAAGAGGGCAGAGGCAGTGCCCTCGATATTTTTTAATTCGTATCGCCTAGCAAGGGAGATCGCGTTATCCAGAGAGTGCAAGGCGCATGCATCAACAACGTTTTCGACTTTTTTAATAAGAAACAAAAGGAAACCGAAATTAGGGCATCTAGTTTTTCAATGTTTGCTGGGTGCACAGTAATGGAGAACAACTAGATGATTGGTTTATTTATTGATTTATTATTCATGCCCTAGTTACTCAACTTTGGAGTAAATCAAAAGCAAGGGAGAGAGAGGGAGAGAGATATTACATTAGATTAGCTTATATTAGGTTTATTAGTGCAACTAGGACAGAAACGTCCTCTGGCACACAATCCTTTTTCGTTTAATATGCAGAAAATATACGAGAATACAATAAAATACTCAAGACGAAAACAAAAGAAAAGTGACTATATAAATCAAACTAAAATGAAGAGAAACATGCACACTACTAACGAATAACGGACTCGATACAAAAGCAAAAGAAGTACGAAATCAAAGAACCCAAGTATAAAGAAAAGAAAAGCGCAGATAAAATTAAGATAAAAAGAAAAACGCAGAAACTAAGAATATAAAGGGAAATAGAAACCGTTCGCCAGAAACTCGACATGCTGCCCTCTGGGAGGAGTTGCGAGATCATGTTGTTAAATATCGTCTTGCTCGGGCTCAAGCTACCAGGTGGAAGTTCATTTATAACCCGGCTGGAAATTTAGTTATGGCTCTAATCACGCTCGGATCAGGTTGCCTGACTGCCGTTATATGGCTCTAGTATTGCAACCTGATCACGGCGTGAATAAAAATGTAACGCTGTTCCTGATAACGGCGGGATCTGGCAGCCTGATTACGCCCGAATCTGGCAGCCTGATTGGGCCGCTATAATGGCGCCTTATGATGGCGTGTATACGGCTGCCTGATCGGATGTATTATAGAAAATATACAGAACGAATAACATAACTTTTTTGTTTATTGAATATTTAACACCAAGTTGCATCAGAACAGTTTGACAACAAAACACATATTTCTCAACATGGTGATAGGGATGGGAAGACATGGAGATCTTCGCTGCCATTAGAACCCTTTCCGCTGACATGGAGATCTTCTTCGCTGGGGTTGAGATTCTCTCCGCTGACATGGGGATCTTCTTCCCTCCCCCTTTTTCGCTGGTGTTCGAATCTTCTCCGCTGGCATTAGGATTTTGTTTGCTGGTAGCTTTATCAAGACTTTCCTGATCTTGAATTTTATCATTGGGGCCTCTTTTTGTAAATATTCAAATTTTTCGTAAACAAAACAACGTATATCATTCTTATTTTTTAAATTACATTTTATATTGATATTGTTCTATACCCAAGTGTATACAAATTCATAAAGTTTGTAAAAGTTGAAGAAAGTAAGGTTATACATACCGGGTACTTGTATCGGTGATCGGGACTCGTCAACTTTTTTCTCCGAACGACATCTCCTAACACGCAGCCGTGTCAAATGACGCTTCCTCTCTTTGCGATTCATAACGTTTTCACTTTATGTGCTCCTTTTTATATACCGTGAAAAGTTTCATGTTTTAACCCAAACACGATGTATACAATGACACACGTGCAAGCCTAGTTTTTAAAAGCAACACTAGCGCCACCACTTTAGCGCTAGCCTGAGCACTGCCATGCATGGGCCTCCTAATAGAGCCATATTAGGGCACTGATAAGGCAAACCACATTATGGCCATTTTCACGTTTATCATAAGTTTGCCTGACCTGTGGCTGCCTGTTCATGGTAGTCTGACGGCCGAATCAAAATTCCCGTAATACGGATAGCCACACAGCTCCCTGATCACGGCCTGATCATAAATCTGGCTAGCCTGAACAAATTTCCAGCCGGGAAGGTATGCAGCAGAGATGTTAAAATAGTGTTTTTGATATTCAGTGCGAAAATACGGAATAGTCAAAGTTTCCGGTTCTCTTCTCAATGCCATGCACCTATTTGATCTGTTTACATTGAATAGTGCCCTGAGACACGCTGGTTTTCCCGTGTGGAGAACTTCAGCAGCTCTACGTGGCATATAATACTTGCGCCTGACTTTCAGACGTAGCCAAGAGAGTCTCACCCAGTATGGCGTTGTGTTCAAACCATTTTATATAAAAAATAATGTGCACACACGAGTTCAGAGCAACCCTAAGAATTGAATTATACTCTTCAGCTTAGCCAAACACTACGCAGCAGCAATAGTCAAATACAGGTAAAATAAGGACTGATACAAGCCCAGTGTCGGATTTATACTTTTCTTAAGTATGAGGGACTTGACTTTGTGCCGCCTCTATCTTAAGGGGTTAGGCCACTCTAGAATTTTCAAGAAATCGATTTTTTTTCATCAAGCAGTAAAGAAATGCAAGAGCAGAACGATAATCCGGAAGGCCATTGTATGGTGCAGGTATCGCAGATTAAAGGTATTGCAAAATTATTCATGATTTTCTACTACTCAAAACTTCAAACGCGTTTATCTCAAAACTGCATGTTTTAAGGTGGCCGGAAACATAACTCAGACAATTTTCAACCGATTCACTTGAAATGGTGAATATATCTTGAAAAATACATTGTCTATGGAAGTACGTAGGATTTTTTTTATATTGCATAGTTCATTTGTAATTAACAATTGTCTGACGATTTTTTAGGCAAATTTTTCATTTTCCACTTTAGAAGTGCGCCATTCGGCCAACAATCAATATATCGAAAAAAATTCATTGGCTCATTATAATTTAAAAATTACAGGAGCTGTTTACCGGACATTACCGGACAAAGGATTAAAATTACCGGACAAAGACCCTGGAAAAACGGAGACGTTATCACAAAAACACTGCACAACCGCCACTTTGAAATTAATCGCTTCAAAAAAATAATTGTATAAAGTCACTGATATGTACGATAAACACCCCCTTTTTGTAATCTCGATTTATTTTGTAATTTTTCTGAAAAAAAATCCCCAAAAAGCCTATTTTCCGGTCTCTAGAGTGGCCTAAGGCCTTAATCACTTGTATTTAGCAGGGCCTTTTTAGGTGCCCCTAAAGTCTGCCGCCCCTAGGTACTGTACAGCCCATTGGCAAATCCAGGACTGTACAAGCCTCACTCTCAATTGTATCGAAAGAACACCGCGACAAACTTTTAGTTGATAGAGCCTGGAGAGAGAGAGATTTGTATAAACATTGTGGACATAATATCCGGAATAATAACTAGGAATTGACATAAGTTCCAAAGGAATAAAAAATAACAGTAGAGAACGCATTTGAACGCAGTGCGAACAGTAATAGAATATTTATGATAGTAATAACAAGTACTAGTAATAGTAGTAATGAAAGTGAAAGTAAAAGTTTAAGATGGAAATGAAACTGAACTAGAGATAATGTGAGTATCATTAGTGCTTTACGGAGTGGAATACATGCTAACCGATTTGCTTAGTAGCTAATGTCACAATAGTGCAAGAGTCGCGGCTCAACAACTCGCAGGGTCTCGCTCGAAAAGGTATGAAAATATTCGCGCCTTGAATGTTGCCAGAGTAGGTAAGCAAGTAATTTCAATTGGTAAGGAGTGCCAAAAATAAGCAGATGCTAGATGGAAAGAATTACGAAGAGAGAGAGGGAGGGAGGGAGAGGAAGATGCGGAGGGAAAACCGTATGTGATAGCAGCTACATGAGAAAAGAAAGAAGAGGGAATAAAGATAGAGAGTGAAGGCACGGGGCATAACAGGATCTCGTGTCAAGCACGGTGGTCCCTCCACTCGCCTTTCTCCGTCGTCGTTTTCTTTTTCTTCCTCCTCCGCCTCCATCTCTTTCTCTTTTTCTATCTCGTCAATTCTTTCTCGCATGCACGGAACTTGGAGTCGAGCTCACCCCGCGCGTATCAAGAGACGCGGTAGCGTCTCGACACCAAGGTACTGAAAGTCGAGAGGCTACCATGGATATACTTACGCGACAATACCCCAAAATACCAGAAGTCCAACTTTTCGCGTATACATTTCAACAGCCACGCGTCGAAATGAAATTTTGACGGCACTTTCGTTCTATAATCGAATCTACATGATTATAATCTATCTCACCTTGGATTTTTATGACCCCACTTGCAACTCTATGCTGAGATATTGTATCGTGTCAGTCAAAGACATTGGACATACATCGTCTTTGTGAAAACTTTTTTTTACTATATCCGAAGTTGGTTCATCAGCCTACGTTTTTTAATTGGAGAATGTTTGGAATCAAGGGTTTGATTATTGGTTCACGTCGAAGTCTAATGAGTGCAAAATTCGTACATAATATTATATTTAACCTCTATGACGTTGAAGCTCGCATCGTTGGAATACAAGGACATTTTCTTTGCTATTTTTATTTCTTTATTCTATAATTGTCGAGGCGTTTTTTTTTTGCAAATTGGAGACGTAAATTTCTAATAAAAATACGTAGAAACGTTTGAGCATTTTTTGGGGCACAGGACGACAAAAAAACATTGAGTGATTAAGGCCTTAGGCCACTCTAGAGGCCGAAAAAATAGGCTTTTTGGGGATTTTTGTTTCTTTTTCTGAAATTCTCTGAAATTCTGAATTTCTTTTTTCTTCAGAAACGATTTTTTACGTAAATTTGTGGAAAGTGAAAAATTTGCCTAAAAAATCGTCAGATAATTATTAATAACAAATGAACTATGCAATATAAAAAAGAAATCCTACGTACTTCCATGGATAATGTATTTTTCAAGATATATTCAACGTTTCAAGTGAATCGGTTGAAAATTGTCTGAGTTATGTTTCCGGCCAATTTGAAAAATGCAGTTTTGAGATAATCGCTGCAAAGCCGCCATTTTGAAAATCATCGCAAAAAAAAGTTATTGTATACAGTCACTGATATGTATTATAAACATCCTTTTTTATAATCTCGATTTATTTTGTATTTTTTTTTAATCCCCAAAAAGCCTATTTTTTCGGCCCCTAGATTTTGCAAGAACGCAAAATGAAACGAGACGAGAAAAATATCAGAATTATTCATTCTTTATGAATGTAACAAAATTAATTAATTAGTTATTCACCCTTTACGAATAAAATCAAATAAGTGAAAGATAATTTACCCTTTACGTATAAAATGGAATGAATAAATTAGTATCCATAATTTACATATAACATAAAATGAATAAAAGTTTAATTATCCTTTATATATAAAATACGATAAAAAAAATAATTCATTATTTCCGGATAAAATAATATGAATTGACAAATCGAGCGATATAAATGGTAAAATATTGAATTACGCAATATTGTATTATCGTATATTTTCAACGAATTACCATTGAATATTCTTTTTTTTTTTGGATTCCCGACATTTTGTTATCCAAGTTGCGGCTGCAGAGCCAAGAATTTCGCGATTTCTATCTATCCGCCTTGACGTTTCTTCTCACGCACCGTTCTCTCGCGTTGGCAAATCGATGGAAACCTTCCAAGAATCCAAATTATTCGACTGGGCGATCGATTCGGTCACATCATTCTCCCGGATATATCGCGAGTCACGTCCAACAATCGCGAGAATCGCTTGCAAATTTGTCGCTCGAAAAAGCTTCACTCGGACTTGAGCATTTTTTTATACAGACGAAAAAAAAAAATACCTGCTAGAACGAATGCTGAATTCGCACATTGCTAAAAGTTGCCTCATTGGCATGCAACGAAAAACTTTTTTTGCTCATCTTTCATTATTATATTGTAAAAAATACAAATAAAGAAATCACCCATTAATAATGAATGAGTCCATAAAAAATATTTGGATAAGTGATTTTGTTGATGGTTCGAATTTTAAAAATTGTAAATAAGAAATGTTTTTTTTCCGGCGATTCGAGTCTTGTAGAGAAAAACTTAGATACGACTGTGAAATGTGCGTAGAAATTTATTTTATGCCACTGGAAAAGTTGAAAAAACGAACGTAGACGAGAATCGCTATGGAGAAAGAACGAATTTCACGTTCTTCCGGTAGCCGGATGAAGATGTCAGCGGCGAATGAGAATTGAGACCGCCGGTTCGAGAAACTGTTCCGGACCTTGGCCTCGAGAAGTCCCCTTTGCTTCTAGAAGTCTCTCGACGAGGAGGACGCTAAATATGCCGACCACACACTCTTGGCTTCTCAAGGGCCTCGGACTTTTCACTCGGAACATGGACCAATATATAAAATACCCTTCCATAAACTCCAATATATATATGACCATATATATATATATATATATATATATATATATATATATATATATATATATATATATATATATACATATATATATATATATGAGGATTACACGATCATACGATTCACTTCTTTTATCTGATTTCATTAACTCTAAAAGACACCCTGAATTTTTTAACCACTTTTCGAAACAACCCTTAGTAAAAAAAAAATTCAAAAACAGAGGCCCCGATTTAAAAATCTGAAAAAATTCCCACAAATGCGTGATTATATGTAAAAATGTTCAAGCTATCACCCACAGTGTAAGTATGATTTTTCTGTGCTTTCTAATCGATTAACGTTAAAAAAAATCCGAAAAATTGACTGCTAACTGCACAAGGTCCATGATTGTGATTTGGTTATTCAAAAATTGTCAAAAACCATTCATTGTGGGTATCAAGATATTTAAGTATCCGCCTGAAGTAAGCGGTTCTTGAATTTTTCGGATTTTTTTTAACGTTAATCGCTCAGAAAGCACAGCAATAATCATACTTCCACTGCGGGTGATAGCTTGAAAATTTTTACATATAATCACGCATTTTGAGGAATTTTTTCAGATTTTTAAATCGGGGCGTTTTTTTCGGAGAAATTTTGTTCGAAAAATGTAAAAAAAAATCAGGGTGTCTTTTAGAGTCAATGGAATCAGATAAAAAAATTTAATCGAATTGGCGGGGGTCAGGAAAAAGGTCCACCGGATTTACGTGGAATACCTCATATGTAGTAGATGTGGCTCGTGATATTTACGTTAGCAGATAAAAGATCCCTTACATAATCATATATGTATATATAATGGATAATATACAATTTTCTAGATTTTACTTGCTCTGGCATCATGGATTCGTCGTGTCGGATTTTCTATATATATATATATATATATATATATATATATATATATATATATATATATATATATATTGTAACGTTGCGTTACGAATATCCAAACTATCCGAGAAAGGTGAGGTAAGCGGGCTGGCATAGCTCAGTGGTCGGAGCAGTCGACCGGCAATCGAATAGTCCCGGGTCCGGATCCCGGGAGCGCACCGCACTTTTTTCTCGGATAGTTCTTTCTGAGTTTTTTCGGGGGGTAACAATATATGTATCTTCTTTCTTTTTCAATGGTATTTATTGTTCTTATTAGTTACATATTTATGTTTAGTTTTCTTGCCCCTAGGGTCTCTAGACTATTATGGTGTAGAAAGTAAGTGTGTCGTACATGAGTTTATGCATTATGTTCTTGCTGTCTTTCGACTTGCGTGTGTCTGTGTTTGGTTTTGAACATTATTTTTCCTGAACTCTAGTGAGGTTGGGTGATTGGATGAAAATTTACAATGAAATGAGGTGTATTATGGGATGATTTTTATTGATCGTATTGAGGTATTGGGCAAAGGATATTATTTTTTGCAGCTGAATTGTCGTAAGGACGTTGGTTGTCTGGTGTCAGTCCTTTTAGGTAAGGACATGCGTGGTTGTGGAGCTTTTCTATCCCGTCTCGGTTCAGTTGGCGTAGGAGGAACAGTTCTTCATGAGTTGGCTGAAAGAGATCTTCTGTTGTAAAGGATATTGGCAGCCTAGCAGGCTGTTTTTTTTTGTAACAGATATCCAGCTTTTTAAGAGCCGTTTTGTTATATAATGGTGAAAGACATTCCGTTCCATAGTTCATTGACGGCAAAACGCACGCACGGATCACACGCCATTTGACGTATGCATCGTCTTCAGAACATCTTCTTATGATGCCTTGAAGGCAGTTGATGACGTATTTTGAGATTGCAAGTCTTTCGGAGGATTGCGGTGTTATTTGTAGCGTTCTCGAGATGGTAATTCCGAGGTAGCTAAAGTTTTGTCGTTGGCTCGATCGTCACGATGTTTCGAGTTCGAGGGTATTCGACGACAATGCTACGTTGGTCACGTGTACGGTGTTGTCGTCCAATTATGGCTTGAATGGCTTATGCCAGCGAATATACCAGGTGTAGAAGTATGAAACCGGAATTTCCCTATAGATGCTGCTAGCCATCAGTTTAGGGAGCATAGGACCGCTTCTACAGCGCCATCATCTCCCTCTAACAGCTGACGAAGATTTTCAACACACAACAAACCAAGTTCCCTACACCGGTATATTTTTCTGTAACCTTAAACATGTCGAGTTTCGTGCCTACGAACTACGATTTGCGGACAGCATTGGTTTTCTGTTATCATTTGAAGAAAACTGCTGCAGAATCGCATCGAATGCTTGTCGAAGCTTACGGTGAACATGCTCTTGGTAAAACACAGTGTTTCGAGTGGTTAAAAAAATTCAAAAGTGGTGATTTTGACGTGAGAAACGAAGAGCGTGGGAAACCACCGAAAAAAGTTCGCAGACAACGAATTGCAAGCCTTATCGGATGAAGATGATACTCAAAGTCAACAAGAACTCGCGGATCAATTGAATGTGACGCAGAAAGCCGTCTCGATTCGTTTGAAAGACCGGAATATGGAAAAAGGCAACACAAAGTCATTTTGCTCCATGATAATGCTCCATCATACACAGCAAAACGGGTCAGGGAAACGATCGAGGCGTTCAGTTGGGAAATACTAGCGCATGCGGCTTGTTCTCCAGACTTGGCTCCGTCCGATTATCATCTATTCGCATCAATGGGACACGCTCTCGCTAAACAACGCTTCAATTCGTATGAAAATGTACGAAAATGGCTCGACAACTGGTTCGCTTCAAAAGAACCGTTTTTTTGGCATGGCATTCATAAACTGCAGGAGAGGTGGGAAAAATGTATAAATAGCAATGGAGATTATTTTGAATAATTTTTTTTATCATTTTCAAGCAACAGACGTGTAATTTTGAGAAAAAATATCCGGTTTCATACTTCTACACCTGGTATATACCAGAAACAGTATATTGTTAGATCCAACACGAATCGACGAATCCATGATGGCAGAGCAAGTAAAATCCAGCAAATTGTGAAACGTTCGGAAGGGATTTTATAGTCGAGAGCCCGTTTCTTTGGGGACCTTAAGGCCGCCCTTTCCACGACTCGCGCGAGAGAGCTGGTCTTCGGGGGGGGATATGCGCGAGGAAGCATCGGGGTCTCTCTGGATTATTACACAGTATGGTAGCCGCACACGAAGTCGGCGCCCTTTAATCCTTCGGCATCCTCACGCACCATATACACATAGATATACTTGCTTGTACTCGCATAATCGATGGAATGGAAAGGGGGGGGGGGGGGTAAAATTTCAACATGTGTGTTGTACGTGCGAGCTTGAATGGCTAGCATTGTGCCGAAGAAAGATTTTAAAGAGGGAGGGAGTTTCAGCTGCTAGAAATTAAGCTACGATTAGGATATCTACCTTGGAGGTGCCTTCACATTCCAATGAATGAACTTTCAAAACAAAATGTTCATGTGCTTTTAGTTAATTCGATTGACAAGTTACCGTTCATGACGATGAAAAATTCGATTCTTTTTCTACATAATTTGCATCCCCGAAGTGTTTAGAACACGTGGGTTTGTTTGGGAAAATAAACATTAAATACGATTTAAAAAAAAAGTTAAACTTTAAATGGGTTTTTCTGGATTTACATGAATCTCTGCGAAATTGAACCCTAGAATGGTAACCTTATTTTTTTTACCTATTATGGTAACCTGGGGTGATAAACCACCCCAATTTTGAAAAATTCA
The DNA here is from genome assembly GCA_963210295.1 of Ophion ellenae. Classification (NCBI taxonomy): domain Eukaryota; kingdom Metazoa; phylum Arthropoda; class Insecta; order Hymenoptera; family Ichneumonidae; genus Ophion; species Ophion ellenae. The sequence goes on along the minus strand of OY723385.1, from coordinate 4,790,870 downwards.
TATCTCCGGTAAAATTTGACGAAAAGGGTTCGACTTGGACTTATTTTTTTCGTTTTTTAATGCAGTATCACGTGGGTCTATGGCAATTCTGCTTAAAGTAGAGAAAGTTAGTAAAAAAAATGTGGTGAAAGGGTGAAAAACATGAAAAATTCGTAAAGGGCGCGAGATTTAGACGAGAAATCCCTTCAGAATAAAAAAAAAATCGATTTTTCTACATATTTCGAAAGCATGATACCCAAAGAATATATTGACCAACGGAAACTCGAAATATTGAATATTTGCGGAGTTTTCGCATATAATCTAGAGCGCGGGGACGGCATGCGGTCAGGTAGCGAGTAAACTTTAAACGCGATTATCTCGAAACTACTTTTTCAAAAACCGCTCGTGTTGTAGCTCAAAAAGTTATTCCTAAATGATATACCTAAAGTTTGAAAGGTAGCGTGTAAACAAATAATTTTTTTGGGGTCAAACATGTCGAAAAAATGGTCGAAAATTCAAATTTGGAGTAAAAAGGCTGCCAAATTTTCAATTTTGCACTTTTTCATCATTTTTTAGGTATATCCTTCCCCTTAATATGTCAGTAAACAAATGACACTTATTAAATCTTTTTCAGAACAACGAAAAAAGAGTAACGACTGCAGCACTTTTCGATGTCGCGGAAAACAGGCGTCCGAAGACCCTTAATAACGCCGCCATTTTGTTAGTCATCCCAACAAATTTTTTTTGTTTAAACTTAACAGTTATAATAAACTCATGTCCAAATTTGGAAATGATCAGATTGTTTTATCCCTTCTAAAAAAATTCCCGAAAAATACCTATTTTTCACGCTCCTAAAAGGATTTCTCGCCTTGAACTCGCGTGGGGTGGTTTTTCACCTCAGGTTACCGTTCTAGGGTTAAGGGGCTATTCCATTGTGACACTTAAAAAAAATGATTTTTTTGCCTTTTTCGACAGTTTATACTTTCAAGAATATGAGATGAGATTTTTATACTTTCAAGAATATGAAATGAGATTTTTTAAACTTGCTGACATTGTAACTCAAATAGCAATTATCCGATTTTTTAAGACCACTGCATAAGATATTTTTTTCATAAAGTTTTCTTAAAATTGAAGGTTAAGAAGAAGACTTTTCCAGATAAAACAAATAATCAAGAGTATTTTTTTTAACCGGGTAAAAAAAAGTTATCATTTGTAGAAATCGCATGCGAAAAACCAAAAGCAGATGGATTTTTATCTCGAAAACCGTGGGACTTTTACTAAACTGAAATTGCAGCATGTAGTAGGACATGATGTGACCTATCGATAGTCGGAGGATTATCCATTAATTGCAGGACACCCTGTATGTAAGAACGACCACAACAACTCGAAGTCTCAATCTCAGGGAATCTCTCCCTCTCTTCGCTTGCTTGTCCCGCGGTAAAAGAGGCTAGGAATTCGGTGGGTTTACCCGACGATTTTTCATGCCAAGGGTTCACATTTTTCCGAATATACCCTTGGCAACGAAAGAGCGGTGTCTCCCTTTGAAGATCTGCCTTTCACACACCAACGCACACACACGCATGGCGCATGACGTCTATATTTCGAGCTCCGTCTCCTTTTCGGTTCTATTTCTGATTTCGATATGCTTCGTTGTGCAAACCTGTGTTGCGCAGGCATGAAATAGAGTACCCCATTTCGCTATATTCTTCGGATATTCGTTTTCTTCGTAAAACTCGTGCATCCGACGCCTCACAACACGAGGTACGGAGCGTTTTGGGATATATATATATTTTTTTTTTCGTTTAAGGGGGTTTCTCACTTTATGCAAAAGCTCACTTGATATAAAAGTTGTTACAGTTAGTAAATACACTTTCAAAAGACATTTAAAAAAAATTATTCATTCAAGTCACTATTTATAGACGAAAATGGTGGTTAAAAAAATGTCCTAAAAAAATTGTAGGTCTGCGCTGTTGATGGAATCTCGGAGATGGATCATCCGAAACGAAAAAATCAAACGGTTTTAGATTCAGTATGTTAATGGCTATACCGCATATCATACGATTTTTTATATATGCAAAAATACCGAAATGGCGGACATTTTTCGAAAAAAAAAACGTTTTTCCTACCGCTTTTGGCAAAAAAAAAGTAAATATCGAAGTTCAAAAAAATCAATGAATAAATGAAGAATTTGCGTTGCATTCCAACGTTAAAAACGTCAACATCACACTGCGATACCGTGGGTGTTACGCATTATCCACTAAAAATTCCTTGAGTTTTCCAGGTTTTCCTCACAGGTTTTGCAAATATTCCAAGGAGATTGTGGTCGACTAAAAAACGTAATTTCTTGAAGATCAAATATATGAAAATGTTAAATGATACAACAAAATTTTGAAAAAAAACTCAACTTCGAAAAAAATTCAGCACTGTAAAGTAAAAAAAAATACATTAAAAGCAAATGCAGAACCTGTTTTCCAACATAAACAGAAATTTTCATGTGTGCCAATAAATAAAAAATAAATATAAACACTTATCTACAACAATAATTGTGTGGTTGTGCATCAAAAAATCGAATGCAAATGTGCAGAGCTTTAGAGTAAATTAGTTTTTAGTTTATAAATGTTCAATATTTGGCACATGACTTTTTTTTTGTATATAATGAAGAATAATATAAATATAATGAAATATTTATTTTTATACTTTTCAGTTTTTTTTAAGTCGGTTTCATTTTTCGTAATTCTTGCAAAAAGCAAATACTGTGGAAATTCCAGACAATTTTCAAAATTCCCTGACTTTTTCCTGATTATTCCAGGAGGAAAGAAATTTTACATAAAGAAATGTTAAATATCAAAATAAAATGTTTAAAATAATAATTTAAACATGAACCGGTGCGATGGTCTAGTGGTTAGCGTGCTCGCCACTAAACCAGCGGACCGGGAGGTCCCGGGTTCGAATCCCAGTCGCGTACATTTCGTCGTGAAATGTTTTTCTTCGGCATTTCGCGGCGAAATAAGACTAGTTCCACGACTGGGGGGCGAACTCGATGACCGGCTGTATTGGTATAGGTTTTCCGCAGTTTCCCTATACCCATGACAGAAATGTCATGATGAATATAATACAGAGGGGGAAGTCGGCTGCGGCCGCAAGAGGGGGGGGGGGAGGGGACAAGGAGAAAGATGGAAAACAAAAAAAGGAGTAAAACAGTAGAGGAAAGAACGGGCACAATGAAGGGAAAAAATAGGTAACAAACGCGAAAAGCGTGTACCTAAGGAAAAAACCAAAAAATAATAATTTAAACACCGTAAAGTTAAAAAAATATCAAAAGCATATGAGGCATTCCACGTCACTTCAGCCAGTAAAAAAAAATCCACAAATAATTTTGAAAAATCGAGTTACTTTATTGAAAAAATATTCACCGGTTGTCGGAATTAAAAAAAAAATTCTGACGTTTTTTCTCGTTGATTACCACTTTTTTTTAACATTTTTCCATTCAAATGGCTGTATCTTCGGCAGGATTTGATGTATTTACATTCGTAAAAAACGAAAATGTGCGTCTTTTTCTAGCCTTCCAGAAAAATTAATTTATATTTTATTGAGCAAGTCGAACGACCATTTCAGGGCAAAATATGCAAAAAAAAATGTTCTCAAGGAAAGACACTCGTAATTTTATTTTTTTAAATTTCCCCGAATTGTGAATAGGAAAAACGGATTTTTGGGATTTTTTATATTATGGGATTCCTAAACACCGTGAAGTAACAGCTATTTTAATTTTTTTATTTTTTTATTAATATTCGATTGAAGAGTGTGGAGCACTCCAAGGCTCCAATACATATATGTCATATATGACATACATGTCATATGTATTTCAAAAACCTGGTAAACATACAGCGAGTGCTCCACACTCTTCAATCGAATATTAATAACAAAATTTTAAAAAAATAAAAATAGCTGTCACTTCCTGGGGTTTAGGAATCCCATAATATAAAAAATACCAAAAATCCATTTTTCGTATTCACAATACGGGGAAATTCTTAAAAATAAAATAACGAGTGTCTTTCCTCGAGAAAAAAAATATTTTTGCATATTTTGCCCTGAAACGGACGTTCGACTTGCTCAATAAAATGTAAATTAATTTTTTTCTGGAAGGCTAGAAAAAGACGCACATTTACGTTTTTTACGAATGTAAATACGTCAAATCCTGCCAAAGATACAGCCATTTGAATGGAAAAATATTGAAAAATGGTAATCAACGAGAAAAAACGTCAGAAATTTAAAAAAAATGTCGACACTCGGTGAATATTTTTCAATAAAGTAACTCGATTTTTCAAAATTATTTGTGGATTTTTTTTTACTGGCTGAAGTGACATGAAATGCCTCATATACAAAACACATTTTTCATTGCAAACAAAAAAACGCATGTCGGTGCCAATAAATAAAAAATGAATATAAATACTTTTCTACAACAACAATTGTGTGATTGTGTATCGACAAATCGCATACCAATGTGTAGAACTTTAGAGTAAATTAGTATGAAAAATTATCAATGTTTGGCACTGACATGACTTTTTTTGTCCATAATAAAGAATAATATAAATATAAAAAATATACAAAAATATTTATTTTTATACTTTTCAATTTTTTTTTCAAGTGGTTTTCATTTTTTGGAATTCTTGCAAAAAGTAAATTCCGCAAAAACTCCAGATAACTTTCCAAATTCCCTCACTTTTCCCTAATTATTCCAGGAGAAAAGAAATTCGCTGAGTTTTTCATGATTCCATAAAAGCCCCAACAATGGCGGCAAAAATTTATTCCCAAGCTCCAGAACCGTGTAGAATTGGCAAAACGAAAAAAAAAAAAAAAAACGAGAATCATAGAAGCCCAGTTATCCGGAAGTTGCCAACACGTAATCGACAACAGTGACGCCCATAACAATAACGACGATAATAATAAGGCAGCAGAGTTTGTGTTCGAATGATATGGGGTCCGAAAATCGAAACGAGATATCACAAGCGGGTGATTTGCATGGCGTGTATGCGAGTGATTTGTGTATACGCGTGTGTGTATGTGTACGTAAACACGAGTCTGAGCAATACGGGTGGTCCCGGAGTTGACTTCCGGTCGGTAGGAATTGCCGAAAGAATAGTATCCAAGCCGAGAGGCACGATATCGATAAAACGAATATGTATATTGAGCGTATAAATGTATAATGACGAAAATGAGTAGTGGAATGTTAATTACTTGATCTCGTGCGGGGATTCGGTAAGAGGGAGAGACCCAGCCGTCTCGTGTACGCTGCTCGTAGAACGTGGCGTCACAGGGCATTTGGAATTCGAAGGGAGAAGCGAGAATTAAAGGAGAGGGGACGGACGGGCTTCTCGTTGGTGTATGTGTGTGTGTGTCTGGCTGGGCGTCAACGAGGGAAAGAAAAAAAATTCCGAGAAACGAAGTTCCTTCGGTGTGTGTTAGGGTGGTACAAATTTGAGCTCCATTTTTTTTCCCTTTTTCTCACCATCCAATTATTCACTTAAGGGGCTATATCGGAGTGACACTTTCAAAAAATCGATTTTTTTGCCTTTTTCGACAGTTTATACTTTCAAAAATATCCTGCAAAAATCTCAAGGCCGTATCTCTAATCATTTTATCTTGCAAAAATCGATAGTTAAATTTTTAAACGCGTTTTTCTCGAAATGAGATTTTTCAAATTTGCTGACATTGTAACTCAAAGAGCGATTATCCGATTGACTTGAAATTTGAACTGAGTACTCTTGAATATATTTACTCTACAATAACGTAGGATATTTTTGATCGGATGAAAATTGACGATTTGGCATTGAAAAAAACGACCATTTTATAGGCAAGAAAACAGACTTTTTTCATAACTACGCCATTTTGTTAGATTTTGATATTTTTCGAAAATCCTACGTCATTGTACAGGAAATACCTTCCAGTTTAACGACATTTTTTCCTTTTTCGGTTTCAGCTACTCAATCGGCCGGAATCATGTCAGCAGTGGAGGAACTTTTTTTTTTGCGCCTCCGAAGGCAGCGCATAAGTCGCTTGGATCACAATATTTTTCTATGAAAAAATTTTGTAATATAGGTCAAATATAGCCAAATATATCCTCAATTTTCCGAAACTTTTGATTGAGTACTTTCCTTTCAAAAAATTCCCGAAAATCGCCCAAATTTTCAGCGTTCACACTGGTATAGCCCCTTAAAGGAAGAAAAAAAATTGTCGCCAAAGCTGCGAGCGGTCAAAAAATATTTTGAGGTCGCTCAAGTCCCCCAAAAAGTCAAATTTTCATCTGAAAACCGATTTTTTTTTCGTTTACTTCTCACCCGTGAATTTGACGCTTTATAATTTAAAAATTAAGCTCGCGAAAGCTCTGGCCGGTCAATGAATATTAAGTGGTCGCCTAAGAGCTTCGATATTTCCAATTTTCGCCAATTTTTTTTACTCTTCTTACTCATAATGTCGTACTCTCCGACAATTGTTCGTAAGGATAAATTAATAAATTAAACAAATTTACTCAAACACATTTAACGGAACAAAAATAAGGTTTTATTTCAAATACACGTCCGTTCTTCTCGACTTTATTCCTTCAACTCTGATCTGAAGCCCGGCTTTATCGACCGCGACAACGAATCCCAGATTCGCATCAAATTTCTCGGATGTACTTTTCGAGTATATCCCACTTCTGAAATAAATTGTCGTACTCTCCGACAATTGTTCGTCAGGATAAATTAATAAATTAAACAAATTTACTCAAACACATTTAATAGAACAAAAATAAGGTTTTATTTCAAATACACGTCCGTTCTTCTCGACTTTATTCCTTCAACTCTCAATTATTATTTTTCATATCGTTGTCTTCGGTTGTCATAGTTCTCGTTCTTTTTACATTTTCGAATCATCGCCTGCTCGATAATTTCCCCGCAATAAATTTGACGCTTTGTAAAATTTTCAAAACAACTAATCGTTTTTCTTTAGAAACAGATTTTTCAAATTTACCTCACACTACTAACCGAAGAATTATAATCTTTGTTCTCATAAAATAATTCTTTAAAGCTCTTGTCCGTAAACAAAATTATAGGTTCCCCATTTTATCGGGTTAGAAGTGTGAGGTAAATTTAAAAAATCTGTTTCTAAAGAAAAAAAAGATGAATTGTTTTGAAAATTTTACGGTGTTAAATTTATGAGGGCGAAGAGAAAAAATCGCGACAATTGGAAACTTCGAAGCTCTTGAGCGATCACTAAATATCCATTGGCCGGCTAGAGCTTTCGGTAGCTTAATTTAAAAATTAAAAAGCGTAAAATTCATGGGTGAGAAGTGAACGAAAAAAAAATAGAACCATTTTTTAATGAAGATTTGAATTTTTGGGAGATTTGGGCGACCTCTAAATAGCTTTTGAAAGCTCTCAGCTTTAGCGACTATTTTTTTTCTTCTTTAAAGTAGATAATTGGATGATGAGAAAAAGGGTAAAAAGTTCAAATTTGTGCCACCCTAATATATATATATATATATATATATATATGAGGTATTCCACGTGAGTCCGGTGGACTTTTCCCTGACGCCCGCCAATTCGATTTTAAAAAAATCTGATTCCATTGACTCTAAAAGACACCCTGAATTTTTTTACATTTTCCGAACCAACCCTTGGTCAAAAAAAAAATTTCTCCAAAAAAAAACACCCCGATTTAAAAATCTGAAAAAATTCCCAAAAATGCGTGATTATATGTAAACATTTTCAAGCTATCACCCGCAGTGGAAGTATGATTTTTTCTGTGCTTCCTGAGCGATTGACGTTTTAAAAAAATCCAACAAATTCAAAAATGGTCAAAAAATTCATTGTGGGTGTCAAAATATTTAAGTATCCGCCCGAAGTGAGAGGTTCTTTAATTTTTCGGATTTTTGATCGCCGCTTTTCTTCACATTTTTTTTTCCATTAGTTATCAACAATAATAATGTCATTTTTCGTCGGAAAAACGAGGTGGAAAAAATCAGTTTTTTTGCTACGATTGAAACGTGATACCAAAAAAGCTCCGTCAAGTCATAGCCAGAATTATTTTAAATTACTTAAAAAAGGCTATTTTCATGAATTTTTTTGATAGGTTTATATCATAGATATTGACATAAAAATTGTAACACTTAATAAATACACTTTCGAAATACATTTTTGAAAAATTATTTATTTAAGTCACTATTTATTGGCGAAAATGGTAGTTAAAAAAATGGCCTAAAACATTGTAGGCGCCGTTGATGAAATCTCGGAGATGGATCATCCGAAACAAAAAATCAAACGGTTTTAAATTCAGTATGTTAATGGCTATAGCGCGTATCATACGATTTTTCATGTATGCAAAAAGAACAAAATGGCGGACATTTTACGAAAAAAAACGTGTTTTTTTACCGTTGTTGGCAAACAAAGTAAATATCAAAATTAAAAAAATCCTTGATATGCGCTATAGCTATAGTTGTAAAGAATATATGGTTCGAATTTCATAAGGATCGGTTCAGTAGTTTCGAAGATTTTATCAACGAGCCGTCGAAAAACCTTGTTTCGAGAAAAACGCGTTTAAAGTTTGTTTGGGTTACATAAAAACAAAAAAATTTTTTTTTATGTATTTCGAAAGTGTATTTATTAAGTGTAACAACTTTTATATGGATATCTATAATATATAGATATCCATATAGAAGTTGTTTGGGTTACATAAATACAAAAAAAAATTTTTTTATGTATTTCGAAAGTGTATTTATTAAGTGTACCAACTTTTATATGGATATCTATAAATATTTATAGATTAATTATAGATATCCATATAAAAGTTGTTACACTTAATAAATACACTTTCGAAATACATTTAAAAAAAATTTTTTGTATTTATGTAACCCAAAGAAACTTTAAACGCGTTTTTGGACGGCTTGTTGATATATAGATGTCCATATAATATAAACTTATCAAAAAAAAATCATGAAAATAGCATTTTTTAGCGTCTAAAGTAGGAAGCCTTCGCGATCAGTGTACCCGAATCGGTCGAACGAGAACGCAGGGGAGAGGCTTTTTTTTCGCCGCGTAGGAGACACCGACGCTCGTTTCACCTGCACAGGACGTGAGCCCCAGCCCTCGATCGGCTGTTTCATCTTTTTTTTCAGTACGAAGTATTATAATTATTTGATTTTATTGCTGCCATGATAAATTTTATTGCTTCCATGTAAATCCAGTAATACGCTTCCTCACACTAATAATCATAATTACCGTTATAATAATAATAATGATTATTATTATCATCATTATTATTATTTATATTATCCTTGCCACTATTTCTTGCTAAGAAAGGCTTGCAATTATTATGACTATTGCCTTTTTTTACTATTATCATTATTGTCATCACTATTATTGTTGTTGCTATTCCTTTATATAATGATAGTAAAAATAATGATTATATCGACGACAGCAACAACAATAATAATGATACATGTTTTCCCCAAAATCGCTCATAAAATAATTCTTTAAAAATCTTTGCCGTAAACAAAATTATAGGTCCCCCGTTTTATCGGGTTGGAAGTGAGGTAAATTCAAAAAATCCGTTTCTAAAAACTAAAAATCTAAAACCAAAATCTAAACTTAAAACTAAAAACTAAATTAAAAAAAACTAAAAACTAAACTGAAAAAAGTATGACATCTGTTTAAAAAAATATAAAATCCGTTTCTAAAAACTGAAAATCTTTTTTTTAAGTATAACATCTTCACATAGATGTTTGTAAAGATGTTATACTTTGCTTCGACAAAATGTTCACCGTACGTACGTGAATTTTCATTGCGTTGAAGTTTGCATCGTTCGAATGCAACGATTTCTTAGCTCCATTTTATCATTCCCTTATTTTCTCATGATCCAAAACCGTTTTTTTTAAGCAAATTACGGTCGCAGATCTCTAATGAGAATACCCAAAAACGGACGAGAGTTCGTGGTCTAAATCAGCCGAAAAACTTTTTAGTCAATTCTTCTTAAAGCGGGCCATACAGCAACGATAAAAAAAAGTCGATTTTCTTTAACGATAGAACTGTATAGGTAGAATATTTTTCCAAAATTTTAAAGCGAAATTTGAAAAACTTCACATGTGACAAATTACAATTACTAATGTAATTGATAATTTACATACTTTTTAACAGATTACTTAAGGGATAACACCACTCAAGGATTTTGAAACAATCGTTTTTTTTTTTGCTTAAAAAATACTTTGGGGTCATAAAAACAATATGCAATTGGTTCCGTAGCGATTTTTTTGGTTTTAACTTTTAGTTATCGATTTTGCCGCAGCGCCTCGGGCTCCTTTCAGACGCCTCGTACAAATTTAGGGCGGGATATACATTTGGGCAGGAAAAAAATAAGCAATATTGAGGGATTTTTCAAACTAAGCAATAATTATTCTACAATTATCAAACTTTAGGTATACTTTAATGGTATAATTGAGTATACGAAGCAATTTTTTTAAATTTCTTCATCATCAAAATGACGGAGTTGTGGCGGAATTTCGATAATGCAGTTTTGAGAAAAACGCGTTTGAAGTTTTTCGAATTTCGTTTTGAAACTTTGGGAAAATATTCTACATATATAGTTCCATCGTTTGAAGAAAAAAAAGAAAGAAATCGACTTTTTGATCGTTGTAAATATATATCCCGCCTTAAAAGCGTTTTTCTCGAAATCACTTTTGTTCAAACTGGGAGGACGGATTACTCGAACACCTTTGCATGGATCGATTACAAATTATGATAGTAGCTTCACAATTACATTCTCTATGGGAGTACGTAGCCGTTTTTTTTAAATTAAATTTAAACTTTGTTTCTCATAAGCAATTGACTGATTATTTTTTGGGTAAAAAATCGATTTATTTCTTTCAAAGTGCGCAATTTTTTCTAAATTTGATAAGAAAAATCCCTACGTAGTCCCATAGCTAATAATATATAGATGATAATTTTATTTGGTTTTTGTTCCAGGTCTAATACTTTTCGAGAAAACCGTCCTCCCGTGAAGCCATTTATAAAAAACACGGTTTTCAAGATGGGCTCCGTCGCCGCTATTTTGTATGAAAATTATAATAATTAAAAAAAAATAGTTTAATATGTGTTAAGGGGTTAGGCCACTCTGAGGCCGAAAAAATAGGCTTTTTGGGGATTTTTTTCAGAAAAACTACACAATAAATCGAGATTACGAAAAGGGTGTTTATGATACATATCAGTGACTGTATACAATAATTTTTTTCAAGCGTTTAATTTCAAAGTGGCGTCTGTGCAGCGTTTATCTAAAAACTGCATTTTTCAAGTTGGCCGGAAACAATGACGTCGAAGTTTGCATCGTTGGAACGCAACGATTTTTGTTCTTATTCCGTCTTTTTTTATTATTATTCGAAATCCGTTTTTTTTTGTAATTTGAGGTTAACCAGTAATAAAAATACGCGGAAACGTTCGAACGATTTTCATAGTCTAAATCAGCCAACAAGAAATGTTATCAATGAAAGAAAAGGAATGTCATTGTGTTCCAACGATGCAAACTTCAGTATCATCCGGTAACATAACTCAGACAATTTTCAACCGATTCACTCGAAATGTTGAATATATCTTGAAAAATACATTGTCTATGGAAGTACGAAGGATTTTTTCTTTCTATTGCATAGTTCATTTGTTATTAACAATTATTTGACGAAATTTTTTACTCTCCAAAAATTTGCCTAAAAGGTCGCCAGATAATTTGTTAATAACAAATGAACTATGCGATGTAAAAAAAATCCTACGTACTTCCATAAACAATGTATTTTTCACGCTATATTTAACATTGCCAGTGAATCGGTTGAAAATTGTCTGAGTTATGTTTCCGACCAACTTAAAAATGCAGTTTTGAGATAACGCTGCACAGCCGCCATTTTGAAATTAATCGCTTCAAAATTTTTTCTTGTATACGGTCACTGATATGTATGATAAACACCCTTGTTTGTAATCTCGATGTATTTTGTAGTTTTTCCGAAAAAAAAATCCCCAAAAAGCCTATTTTTTCGGCCTCTAGGATGGCCCGAGGCCTCAAATAAACCCTCTCAAAAGAAATCCTATACTTTTTTCCATACTCCCAGAATAAATTGTCAAAGTTGAATCACATATTGTAAACATTGCAACAAGATGACCCTCGATGGTTTTAAAATTTTGATTTTTACTCTTTTTTTGCGAAAAACTGCGAGAAAACGCGTTTTTTAAAATACTTTTTTCGTTTTTCATCTGCCATTTTTTTAATTTTTTGATAAAACTTTATATCCGAGGGTAATTTTGTAGCTGGTGTAATACTGAATCTAATGGACTTTGATTTTTTTGTTTCGGACAAGCCGTTGCCGAGTTGTGATGGAGCTACCTAGCCCACCTATTTTTCAGGCGTTACGTTAAACTATAGTTTTTGTACTTAAAAATGAATAAAAATGAATTAAAATTTTTAAAAATGTATTTCAAGACTTTATTCATCAAGCCCAACAACTTTTACATTCATATCTTTCATAAAAACCTTTAAAAAAAAAAATCGCACAAATAGCCTTTTTTCGTGGCTCCACTTAACCCCTAAGCCCTCAAATATCATCATGTTTAATAAAGACCGCATAGTAAACATGCCAAATTTCAACATTCCATATACAACATCCGCTGAGAAGAATTTAGGAAGACTTCCGTTGCATTCCAACGTCGCAAACTCCATCGTCGATTTTCGCTAATTTACCTTCTCGAGTTGATCGAGGGCGATCGCGGCATCGGTCCAGCTCGGTCTGACGTAAAGATCCGACTCGTGCCTCTGCTTCGTACTCTCCGCCGAGGCGTTGTTGTTGTTTTTGTTACAGTTGTTGTTGTTGTTCGGGATGTTGCAGGAATTGACGTTTTTCGCATTGTTCGTGCAACGTCCGCGCGAATTGTTCGTCGTGGCATTATTTTGCGATTGCGAGGACGACGAGGACGAGGAGGAGGAGGTTTGATGTTCCTGCTGTTGGTGGTGTGTAGGGCGTCCCGCTAGGATCCCTGTAGGGCCGGACGCAGAGACCATGATCCGTCATGCATCTATGCACCAACGCGACACACGGATTTCGAACTGTTGCCTTTTTAAATTATTATTATTTTTTATTATTATTAACGCTTACGTCGAAATTTACCGACGATATTATCGCCGTAGCATGGGATTTATATTCCTACCACACCGCCATCGTGTTTCCCTTAGAACCGGAAGTGAACAAACTCGAAGTTAAACGAGGCAACGACTCTGAGGGAGCTGAGAACGGGAGAGCCGAATGATCATCGGGTCTGACGCGCCCTCTTTACGCGCTTCACAAACTTCCGCGACTTTGATTTACTTCCGGTTCACCACTCGCGCACGACATACGAACCAACAACAACAAACACACGAGTTTTCACACACTCACGAAGCGTAAAAATTCTCCTCCCGTACCGGATATCGTTGCACTTTTAAACGAGTTCTTTCGTTGCTTTTTCCTTCTCGTATCGTAATATTTCTGTTTACGTTATTCCCATATAGGCGTCGCGCGCGATCGAGAGAGAGAAAATATATCTCGGTCCGCGTGTCTCGGAGGCTCGCGCACTCTCCTCTTCTCTCCTTTTGTATCTCGTTCGTAAACTCGTGGAACGTTGGGCATCGGCGAGATGTGAGAGAGAGAGAGAGGAAAAAGAGAGGGAGAGGAATTCCTCGTGGCTCGCTGCACTACGCGGGTTACGAGTGAAAGAGACGGAGACTGGCGGGGGAGATGGAACGAAGCGCTACGGCGTTTTATACACTGTCACGTACGCGTGGTCCGGCAATTTTCGTCTACTTCCCCTCGATACAGGCGCGTCTTTATTTCGATCGTTTTTTTTTCTCTTCTTCCCACCCTTCTTTCTTTTTATCCACGATTACGCGGCTCACAGCTGTTTTACGCGGGCTTTCTCGGGGGGATTGAGACAATTTTCACAAGCGGCGAGGCTGCAGTGCCCTTTACTCACGGGGGGGCGCGCTCGCCTGCGCGCGCGCGCGAACTGCTGTTGCCTCCTTCCTTCTCTGGCATCCGGTTACACGCGCGCACCGTACGGACGACCGGATTTTTAATCACCGAAAAACAACTTGAAAAACAACGAAAAATATTTTCGTTTTTGAGGCAATTTTCGAAAGAAAAAGTAGGAGAGCAGCGACGCGTTCGCGCGTATGAATTCCGCGAGATTTTGTGTTTACTAGTCGCTTTTCACTTTTTCGTGGTTTTCAAGATTCTCGGATTTTCGTAGACCGCGACACTGGCGTCTTAACCGTCACTCGCCATTCGAAACTCAGCCGTTTGTTTTTTATTCTACTCTTCGTTGCTTGTTTTGTTTTGTTTTTCTTCTTTCGTTTTGCACGTTTGTGACTCGCGTCAAGCGATGCGCGAAGACGATTGTTTATCGTCAGGAGCCTGCGCCTCTTGCGTCGGCCTCGTTCAACGCGAATAAAAGCCTTGTTCACCCTACGGCCACTCTCAACGCAGTCCAACTTCGTACTAAACGAAACTCTCGGCCACATTTCTTTCGTGGGGGCCCTCTCCGGCTTATGCGCCGGCCATAGTTGACGGTAACCCCCTCCCCACTGCTCACTCGCCACTCGGCATGTTCCCTCTCGCTCGCTCCCTCTACCGATGTCCCCACGCAGCTCTCTGCCTTTCCACCAGCAGTGGAGCCAGCGGAGCGCGATCCACCGAGCCGCAGGTTCGTAGCTTCGCGTTCATCCGTCCACGCGCTCTCGGACGCTTCGGTGCCTTCGCGAAACTTTTCTTCTCGCGGGATTCAATTTTTTGAGGGACGCAACTGCTTCGTCTGACTCGGCAAAGTCGCAAATTTGGTCACGGTTGGATCACGTTGGATTTGGTAGAGTTCTTGAGAAGTCGCGATTTCCACGGCCTAGTGAGGGCCTCCTATCCCTTACCGTGTGTAAAAATGCTACGCTTTTTCACCGCTTTATTTACCTCTATCTCTCCCCGTGGCGCTAGTAGGTCAGTGACAATATTCTTACTGCGCAGGCGCAAGGCCCGCACGGCGTACTTCAGGGGCTATACCAGTGTAACACTGAAAAATCGATTTTTTCGCCTTTTTCGACAGTTTGTACTTTCAAGAAAATCCTGTAAAAATTCAAGGCCGTTTCTCTATCATTTTATCTTGCAGAAATCGGTAGTTGAATCTTTAAACGCGTTTTTCTCGAAATGAGATTTTTCAAATTTGCTGACATTGTAACTTAAAGAGCAATTATCCGATTGACTTGAAATTTGAACTGAGTACTCTTGAATATATTTACTCTACAATGACGTAGGATATTTTTGATTGGATGAAAATTGACGATTTGACATTGAAAAAAACGACCATTTTATAGGCAAGAATACGGATTTTTTCATAACTACGCCATTTTGTTAGATTTTGATATTTTTCGAAAATCCTACTTCATTACACAGGAAATACATTCCAGTTTAATGGAATTCTTTCCTTTTTAGGTTTCAGCTACTCAATCGGCCGGAATTATGTCAGCAGTGGAGGAACTTTTTTTTGGCGCCTCCGAAGGCAGCGCATAAGTCGCTTGGATCTCAATATTTTTATATGAAAAAAATATGTAATATAGGTCAATAATAGCAAAATATATTCTTAATTTTACGACACATTTAATTGAGTACTTTTCTTCTAAAAAATTCCCGAAAATCACCCAAATTTTCAGCGATCACACTGGTGTAGCCCCTTAAGCCGCGGTGCGGAATTGATGGAATTACCGAAATTACTTATACTCGTGTGCTAATGCCGTGTGTTGTGCACGGTTGTACCTCAGGGTACCCGCGTAATCCTGAAAAGGTGCATTTTTTTACCATACTAGCCGATCCTCGCATTCGAAGCTATGGAAAGTCTTCGAATTATATGTATGCGTGTGTCTATATATACATAGTCCCTGCGCGCGCATCAGAATTGTTCGAGAACAACTAGCGCTGCGAGTGGCCGAGTAGGACAAGCAGAAGATATTTTGCGTAGCAAAAATTCTGAAAGATGCCAACCCCCTGGAGGGGCGCAGTAATATTCCAATATGGCCGGTCAAAGTATAGCCTCAAACGTAAACAATTACTTCGTTATTGATTTCCTGTAAGCATAGATTCCCCTCCATGGTAGATCGTAAAAATGCTAATGCAGTGCATAATTTATTTTCCGTTTTTTTTTATTCTGTCAGCTCTGGATTGAGATTTTTTAAGGTTATGAAAGACTCGCAGGTTTCAATGAGTGGTTCCACTTTTCAGAGCATACTTTTTACAAGGCACGTCTGAAATTATATTTATACATTGTTTAATAGAAACAACTTTAGTATTGCTCGATTTATTACACAGGCCAACAGATGTTTTGGTGCCGGGGTATTTGGAGCCGCTTTCATATGAATTTGATGCCTTGAATTTAAATATGGCGTTGGTTTTTGCGTAGGAGCTCAAATTTCTAATTTATAAGATTTTAGTGAAATGTACACTACACTATTTTAAGTTAAATCCGTGGATGAAATAAAAAAAAAACTAAACACGGAATTTTTATTATTGTTTTTAGGTTAACTTTATAACTCTTTCCTAAACACATATCACGCTAGGCCAACTTCGTTCTACCCTGCACAGCGGGAACTCACAAACTAACCTCAACTGTAGTTGATGCGTTAAAGGTCACTTAAGTTAGCGGATGCTCACTCCATCTGGTGGATTTTCCTGTCAATAGAGCACATATGCAGGAACCAATCCTTGCATATGTGATTTAGAACTGCACATGTCGTGTAGAATGGCACGTTAAAAAAAACACTGATTTAAAAACGTAGAGCAGTTAGAAAAAAACTGATTTCATATTCCGATTCAACGCCCCAAACATAGTTAAAATCATTGCTAAAATCCTAGGCACCAAAGAATGTGTTTCTT
>OY723385.1:4722365-4773740 GCA_963210295.1 Ophion ellenae | reverse complement strand
AAAAGTGGATCGCGAAAGTGATGAAAGATCTTGTAGTTCGAAAAATATCCGCAAGCGATACCAGCGCCTGGTACCGAATAGGATAGGTGCGTGAGGACCGGCTTAGCAGTTTTGTGACATACATACAGTGACGTATTACTGTCAGTTACTATATATGTGAGTATTATATGTATGTCAGTTACATACAGTTTACGCTGTCACGCATCGTTGAGTGATATTTCGGTATTAAAAGTATTTATAAAATCAAAACAGAAAAAGACGATCCAATAAAGGTAAGAACTGAACCTTAATATTATGTTTATGCAATTAATTCGCGAATTGGCGAAAATATTGACAAATATTGACATCGGCATGTGCAACTACATGTTGATTCATTTTGCCAAATCGTTTGTATTTCTTTTATTGCATGCTATCTTCGCCGAATTTAATTATAATTGCCATCAATTTTAATGCTGTTAGAGATTCCTTTGATACAGCAAAAATGTAATGCATGGTGCTTGGATTAAAAAAAAACGTTTTTTAGGTTAAATATGCAAATCCTTTAATATAAATCCCCCTCGCTCCCATTTCGTTATAATGTATTACCTATAACATTCAATTGGATTTATTTTTTGATTTCACTTCGCCATGGGTAAATATTGCGCTTACCCCGCATGTCCCTTCCGTCACCAGAATAGGTAGTTTTCTAATATTTAAGTTGTTGCCCCGCCTGGGGTTTAGATTCGGTTTTGTTGGTTGATTTGAGGCTTGATGTAAATTATACATTTTATTATTTCTTTTTGTAGCGACGAAAAAAATATTTTTCTTGAAAATCCAGTATGCAATATTCACATTATGGCTCTTTAATCGTACGTGTCACCGTATACAAATAAAACAATTACAGTATAGATCACCTCCAAGTAAAAAATTACTGATATATTATCATTTCATAATTTAAACAAAAGCATATCAATATTACTCTTAAGTATTATAAACCGCGCTAATAAGAAAGAAATATACGACAAATTGCGGATCGAAGAAATATACGAAATTGCGATTCGAAATCACCGCGCGGACGGAGCCAGCAGTGGTAGCGCCGCCAGGCGGGTACAATCCGCGGATCATTCATCACTTTCACAACCATTTCGCCAGCATTGCGTTCGGGCTCCTTTACTCTAGTCTCCATGGGCCCAAACTCGATGCACGGCGACAAGATACAGGAGTCCAAACTCGGCATTTCAACTCGTTCCCAAAATCACGAATATTAAGAGTGGCGCTGCGGTCTTTCGGAGGTAATATACCGGGTGTCCCATTTTAATCTTACACCTGATTTATCTCGAAAAATACTGCTCCAACCAAGTATTGAGTATAATCAAACTTTTAAGGTTCAAAAGGGGATGTTAAAAAATCTTTTTTGGTCCGAAATTCAAAATAGCGACGTTAAGATAAACGACATGTTTTTTAAAATGGGATCCTGAATTCTTTTCACTAAAACACTTATCAGGCCAAGACTAACAACGTTTGTAGGACAAGTTCCTTAATAACATTTATTATTTTTAGGTTAGAATACATTTCTCAGCCGAAGTGACGAGCCACAGAGAACGTAATCCTTGTTTGGATTTGTTTGGGTTATCGAACAAACCCAAACAAACGCAACAAACTCACACACACTCACACACACACACGCGTATACTTAGTACACTAGGGATGTTGAAGACCTCATGGTACATTCTGGATAGCGCTAAAATAGTATAAAATGGTATTCTAACCAAAAAATGATGAACCTTATCAAAAAAATTTTCCTACAAAAGTTGATAGTTTTGGCCTGATAAGTGTTTTGGTGAAAAAAATTCATGATCCCATTAAAAAAAACATGCCGGCCATCTTAACGTCGCCATTTTGCATTACGGAATTAGGAAAACACGTGGAATTAGTTTGCACCGTTTTGAAAATTGGCCTATATAAAGGGTGTCTCAAAATGACGTGACATTTTAAATTGCGCGCCATTTTTTTCGTGGCGAACATAGAGCACTAATCGTCGTGTTATCTCGCGCCGAGGCGATGTCAATTGGCCACCAAGATCGTGCAATCTTGGTAACGCTATTGGACTTCTTTCTTTGGGCTTTTCTGAAAGGAAAAGTCAGGGAGTCTATACTAAAGGAGTCCGAACTCTAATGGGAGGGATAGGGGAAAAGTGGCACGCGAATCTGCTGGATTTAAGTAGTACTTGATTGAGCCACCCAGCAGCGCTGGGTAGCAGCTGATGACGGATGGCGCAATGAAGGTAGCCACGTGTGAGAGAGATGAAACGAGGTTGTTGATTTCAGTGAGCATAGGCAGCCATATTGAATTATGAGTGCATGAAGGTTGGTATAAAAAATAAAAAGAAAATTATGAGTAATTATGCCGTAGAATTGCCCTAGGTGAAGCTCAAACTCACTATTGTGGATTTGCCATTGAATTGTAATTGTCAATGGCGTTTTTTGAAACTCAAACAACACGCTCATTAATGTGGCATGTGTCATTCTTTTTCTCCTTTTTTCCCATAAATATGATTGGCGTTTGTGGTCGATTCATCGGTAATAGAAATAGTCACACTTGATATTTTTGTTCAACGGATATGCCTATATTTCAGCTCGCGTTTTGATTTTTGCTACGAATGAAAGCTGCCAGTTTTTCTAAGACCGTTACTAGTCTGATGAAAATTCTCTATTCGATACAGGAAACATTACTGAAAAAAGGGGTTCAGCATATTCTGTTCAGAATGCACCAAGTGCCATCACTTGTACACAATATTGCAATGTCCCCATGTTTAAATATGTGGCGTTTATAGTTTATCAAAATATTTGTTACATTTTGGTGAAAACATATTGCAATGGTTTTTTTTTTCAAACGTTCCCGTGCGACATGAAAAGAGAATGTGAAAATAATACGAGTAACGACGGCTACAACGCAAACTCAACTTTTTACACCAAAAATGAACATTCACGATGTTTCTCAATGTAACATGTATGTCCACGATTAGATTTAGAATTTGTTATAAACAATCAGTAGTATGCACAATCGTCTGGTTCACGTTCGCATGAGCATCGGGCATGGAGACTAGAGTAAAGGAGCCCGAACGCATATGGCGGAATCGTCGAAAAGTGGATCGCGAAAGTGATGAAAGATCTTGTAGTTCGAAAAATATCCGCAAGCGATACCAGCGCCTGGTACCGAATAGGATAGGTGCGTGAGGACCGGCTTAGCAGTGTTTGTGACATACATACAGTGACGTATTACTGTCAGTTACTATATATGTGAGTATTATATGTATGTCAGTTACATACAGTTTACGCTGTCACGCATCGTTGAGTGATATTTCGGTATTAAAAGTATTTATAAAATCAAAACAGAAAAAGACGATCCAATAAAGGTAAGAACTGAACCTTAATATTATGTTTATGCAATTAATTCGCGAATTGGCGAAAATATTGACAAATATTGACATCGGCATGTGCAACTACATGTTGATTCATTTTGCCAAATCGTTTGTATTTCTTTTATTGCATGCTATCTTCGCCGAATTTAATTATAATTGCCATCAATTTTAATGCTGTTAGAGATTCCTTTGATACAGCAAAAATGTAATGCATGGTGCTTGGATTAAAAAAAAACGTTTTTTAGGTTAAATATGCAAATCCTTTAATATAAATCCCCCTCGCTCCCATTTCGTTATAATGTATTACCTATAACATTCAATTGGATTTATTTTTTGATTTCACTTCGCCATGGGTAAATATTGCGCTTACCCCGCATGTCCCTTCCGTCATCAGAATAGGTAGTTTTCTAATATTTAAGTTGTTGCCCCGCCTGGGGTTTAGATTCGGTTTTGTTGGTTTATTTGAGGCTTGATGTAAATTATACATTTTATTATTTCTTTTTGTAGCGACGAAAAAAATATTTTTCTTGAAAATCCAGTATGCAATATTCACATTATGGCTCTTTAATCGTACGTGTCACCGTATACAAATAAAACAATTACAGTATAGATCACCTCCAAGTAAAAAATTACTGATATATTATCATTTCATAATTTAAACAAAAGCATATCAATATTACTCTTAAGTATTATAAACCGCGCTAATAAGAAAGAAATATACGACAAATTGCGGATCGAAGAAATATACGAAATTGCGATTCGAAATCACCGCGCGGACGGAGCCAGCAGTGGTAGCGCCGCCAGGTGGGTACAATCCGCGGATCATTCATCACTTTCACAACCATTTCGCCAGCATTGCGTTCGGGCTCCTTTACTCTAGTCTCCATGATCGGGCGTTTGAATATTCAGTTTTTAGTTATGTTCCTTTTCACTCAATGAAGTGAAGTTTGTCGCGATTTGCCCCCACCACCGAAGCATCAGCCATCACCGGCGCCACATGGTGGCCGCAATGGGAACTGTGTTTTCCAGCAGATTCGCATACCATGTCCGTAGTACATAGTTCAAACTCCTTTATTATAGTCTCCATGGAAAAAGTATATGCCAATGATCAGGGAGCTGGCATCTTTTGGAATTTTTGAAACACGAATTGTCCGCTGTTTATAGTGTCCTACTCTGCCACTCGCAGCGCTAGTTGTTCTCGAACAATCCTGATGCGTGCTCAGGAACTATGTATATATACACACGCACACATATAATCGGGCAATACCCATATAACACCATCAATGTGCGCTGATGGTTTCACATGGTGTATTTCTATGCACACACACAATCTATCATACTACTATTGTTGTCTCATTAATTTATCTATTATTCATGAATTTTCCATTGCTATAACTCTACTGTCCAATGATCGTGCCAACAAACAATCATGAAGATAAATATGGAAACGGAACTATTCGATACCAAATTATAACTGTCTCAAAAGGTCATTACTAAATCTAAAAAAAGAACTCCTGCTTTCGTCCTGCTTAAAATGTTTTTCACACACCACTCTTCCAGCGTTTACACCGGGGGCTGGCATCTTTCAGAATTTTTGCTACGCAAAATATCCTCCGTTTGTAGTGTCCTACTTTGCCACTCGTAGCGCTAGTTGTTCTCGAACAATCCTGACGTCCGCGCAGGGGCTATGCATATATACACACACGTACACATATAATTCGAAGACTTTCCATAGCTTCGAATGCGAAGATCGGCTAGTACGGTGAAAGAAGGCACCTTTTCAGGATTACGCGGCTACCCTGAGGTACAACCGCACACAATACACAGCATTAGTACACGAGTATAAGTAATTTCAGTAATTGAATCAATTCCGCACCTCGACATCAACTGCAAACGTCAAAATCACGGGTCAAAACAGTCGTATTCGTCATTGCGGTTGTTATGTATGTTAGGAACGCAGTGCGGGCCTCGCGCCTGCGCAATAAGAATATTGTCCGTAACCTACTAGCGCCACGGGGTGAGGTAGAACTAAATAAAGCACACAACAATTTTCACTCGATTCACTTCAAATTTAAAAGTTATGTTCCTAATTGCATTTCGCAGAGAAGTTCGTACGGAATTTCTGATTGATCGAAAACTTTTCATTTTATGAGCAGTTTATGAGCAGTTATGACGAAATTTTTCACTGAAAAATCATTTCTTAAGTTCAAATACCTACAACTTTTGAATAAAACAATATTTTTTTAAATTCCGTACGTACTTCTATAGGTATTCTAATGTAGGTTGACGAGAATTTTTGTTTTTTGTTCTAGGTAAAAAATTGTGGATGCTAAATGTCACGCCGCGGAGCGCCTAAAAAAATATAACAAAAGAAAATATTAGTAGTCGGCCATTTTGTACATCGAAAAAAATGTTTTTTTTTTCTAACAGCTTGATATTCATACTAAATAGATGTGTCATTAATTTTATAAGTGAATCACTTCTTCGTACGAAAAAAAATTGTTAAATTCGCACATGATTTTATACCCGTTACTGTGGCCTAAGGCCTTAATGAAATTAGTCCGCAATTATGCCAAAATATTATGTGAAATTTCGTCAAAAGAGTGAACGTTTGCAAACAGGAACGAGGCGGTCATTTATCGGATATTGTGTTCCGCACATAACCTCCACATTTGTACGTTATATTAAAATAAAAATATTCGTACTCTTCAAACAAACAATACATTTTATTAATAAACAAAAATGTCAGGTCATTTCGAGACACCCTTAAGGTTTCACTTTTCGCGTGATTCTTGGACCATATTTTCGCCGTGGCCCCGAAGAAAAGAAAAAGCGTTTCTCTGCATCGCGATAATAAATGTGGGTGCGTGTGCGTGCAATGAGAGATACACGTATCCGTAAATGGTAAATAAATAAATACGCGATACACGAACCCGGCAGCGCTATACACGCGACCGCATGATATAATAACGCGGGATACATAAATATAGACTTATGTATGTACAAAGTACAGCATCGCCGAGCATCCAACGACGATGCAACGCCAAGCCCGAGTCTCTGTATGAAATTAATATATCCGAGGTACATGGAATAATTCGAATAGCAGAATTCACCAGTAGAATGCACAAGGACAAAAAAGAAACGTTCTCGACGTTCATCATCGTTGGACTATGAGAGAGAAGCGCGCTTTTACGTTTTTTTTTTTTTTTTTATACCGGTCAAGAAATCCAGGAGCACGGCTCGGTCGTAAATTACGGCTACGCGGAGCTCTCTTGGGTGCAGCCGCGGATCACGCGGAAATAAATATCGACAACAAAAGAGGAAGAAAAAAAAATAAAGAGATACGTAAGACTCGAGAATCCAGCTCGTCCTCTCTAAACTCTGTTTAAACTCGCTTGTAAGGCGTTGGATGGAAATACAAAGGCGAAGCTTGTTTATTGCCACATTTTCGTTGACTCGTCTTGTTCGACCTTTTTTTCACCCTCCTATCGAAATTATATACGTTTTTATGAGGAATGTTAAATATACACTGGCATTACTACACGCGTGACGTCCCCCCCCTCCAGCCTTGACCGTGTCCTTTTTTTCATCCTTTTTCCCCTTTCCTTCATTTTTTTCCTGGACCCAGGATTCTGAGAAACCCGCGCAAAGATATACCTCGGCGCTTCTTCTTCTGCTCTTGGGCCACCCACGCGTGTAGAGTTTCGTTTTTTCTGTTGACGTCGCACGTGTACCAGTACCTACGGCCTTTTCTTTCTCCGGAGGACCTACGTACCTAAACTTGCCGTATCAGATAGACAAGACGCGCTTCGTAGTCATAAATCGAAAGGACACCAATGGCGTAATATACGCGTAATAGTCCAATGAAAGAGACGAATACCCACACTGAGAAAAAAACAAATTGAATCAAAAAAATATATTGGTTGTTTCAATAAAATGTGATTGATTCTAATAACACATTATTTTGTTTGAAAATTTCTTCTGTTCTCTGAATATCTACATTATCCTTCGAATAAAATTATATTCTATTGAAATCGTTCCATGTACAATCGGTAGATGTATGGATGAAATAATTAAGCGGTTGCTACAACATTTTTCATTTCGTACAAAAATATAATCAATAGATGGAATTATTTCTTTGCTACATCGAAACGAATATGCCATGAGACGTAAGTTTTTCGATTTGTTTAAAATCTTGAATAAAAAGTGAGCATCAGAATGATCATCGACGATAATAGTGGAGAGAATATCAGATATGCGATACTACACTTTGATCTTAGCCACAGGCAGCCCCATGACACTGGGTATTATTCCTATGGTAATAAATTATTCGCGTGTTGTCCGAGATGTTTAATTGCACTACAGTCCACGTCGCGGCGCTAGTAGTCCTCTGCTCGGCTTCTTTTACGCATGCGCGTTCTATACTCGATATAATAATAACATTTTCGGAGTATTTGGAATGTTTTACGCGTTTTATGATTGTGGTTTTGCCTTGTGGCTTGTTCAAATTGTTGTCACAACTCGAATGCAACAATATTGTACGCGTTCGGTGGGTTCGGCCGGTTCATAGATCATGCGGCATATATATAGTTATCGAGCAGACGACTACTAGCGCCACACGTGGCAGTGATTGAAAATAAAAGCGACGGACATTACGAGAGCGATGTCTAACTGATGGTTACAGGGGGTGGGCCACAGGCCAAGAAGCGATAGTCTTTAGAGTTTCTCCGGCGTTTGAGGAGGTACGGTGATGACCATGCTAGTAAACTTAGAGTTTATTTCACGCCGCAATATCGCCACGTTTTAGATATATGTATATGGCCGATTTTTCGAGAAATATTTTTTGAGTATTGCATTTCGAGTTTCCTATTATTTTTATAATATGAAAACAACCTTAATAATCTACTACTCGACTTCAGTAGTACGCCATATCGTTGACGTTTAGCATCGTCGCATTTTCGGTGGCTGTCATCGGTTCCACGCGCCCGGCTTATTATTTCTTGTAGCCGGTTAACATGGAGAATGAAAATACTGTGGAAGTTTATCAAAAGAGTAACGGGATTGTACCTGAAGTCCAGTTTAGAGACAAATGTAGATTCTGACGGACAAGAATTACAAAATGAAAAGATAATATTGCGATTGCAAATAAAAAAACGTCGCGTTGAAGTTAACCTCAATGTCCAATGTCCAATCTGTCCAAAGTCAAAACATATTTCATCGATTGTTATGTTATTTTCCCTTTCCCAATTTTCACAATATTTGCAGGAATAAAAAGGAACGTTTATTTTATATGACGGTTCTCCCATGCTGAATTTATATATAGATGCGTTGTATAGGTACATGTCGCCAGAAAAATTGAGATGCCTTTGCTGTACGTAAAAGAACTTCAAGCAAATATCGACGAAAGGCCCGTTGTAACCCATTAAAAAATGTACGGCTTCGCACAATCATATTTTCAATTCGCGTTGGAAATATCCGATGGACGAATCAAATTTGCGCGGGTATCCGGCGTTGCCACACGTCGAGCAAGATGGCTGCTGTTACGTCACGAGAAGTCTCGCTCTCCGAAAACTTCGGTTTTTGCGACTTTATTTCTGAATTAATTGCTTATTTCTGCGGTGAGCTTTCCAATTCAAGGTGCCTTATCGATCACAAAGATTCGACGAACGCAACCATCAGTTTTTTTACGTGTTTCTTGGCTCCAAGTAGTCTAAAAATCGATATATAAGAGGGCAGGCACATTTTGTCGTCTACGTGTGACCAATTCACCAACTTTAACAATTAATAACTCGGAAAGTGTACGGTAAATCTCGTGGAAACTCCGGATATGCATGGACGAAGGTCTCGACCATGCTATAAAAAAAATCGGGCTTTTATCTTGAACTCGCTCCAATCACTGCACCTCCTTAAGTAGATTTTCGGTTCGCGCTACGCTTACGAGAAACGAGCGCGCGAGCGGCATCTAGCGGTTACTCCGAGAACTACGGGTTTCCTCACACCTATAATTTAGGTGGCTCTCGGCCATGATTTGGTTGAATTTTTTCAACCAAATGCGCAAGTAACAAATTTTATTTTCGCATAATTTTTTAACCAATTCAGACATTTGCTTAATATTTTTCAATCAAAATAAATTTTTTATATTTTAACGAATAATGTACTTGAAAATCAATATCGGATATGGTGAAAATACTAAAATAACATATTTACTCAATATAAATTTTATCTGAATCAAAGAAGCGAAATTCAATTTTTCTTGTGTGCTCGAATCAACAATATTCATGTTATGAATTAAAACGCTTTTTTGTTCGTTCCAGAAGATGCATTCAAAACTACATAATTTGTTCGCGATAATTTTTTAGATAGTTTCAATAATATATTGTTCTCGGCTAACAATATATCTTCTGAATGAGCACAAATTTTCAATTTTATCATGAAATTAAAGTCAATAGCGTTTTGTTTGGACTAATGAATCCGATTATTTAAACCAACAATTTTACAATTGAATCAACGAAATTTCATTCAACAACACCAATGATATTGGATCAATGATTTTTTTCTCTCAGTGCAGCACTTTTTGGCGTAGAATATGAACTTTTGACTGAAGGTAGATGGCTGCATACTGAAAGTAACCCCAATAAAATGTTGCCCCTCAACTCGCCCCAACCCTAAGAAATAGGGGTTGAGATCTTAAAAATCGCCGTATCTCGATAATTAATAGCCCGATTAAAACATTTTTCAAACAAAAGTTGTTTGGCATAATAAAATACGTATAAAGTTATCCGACGTCCAACCCCCTATCTTCGAAAATAGCGACACTGAAAAACGCGTTTAAAAGCTCAAATACGATTTATACAAAGAAAAGGGTGACTCACCATTAGTCAGCTATGCCGAGTCCATTTAACACGCATACATTTTTTGCAATTTCTGCAAAAAACAAGTTTTCGATTTTTTAGCACTGTTCAATCCCTAGTCAATGCTAAATTCAAGAAGTCTGCAAAATTCCAATAAGATCGCACTCCAATAAATAGTTTTTCGATTTTCTAGCACTGTTTAATCACTAGTCAATGCTAAATTCAAGATTTGTGCAAAATTTCAATGAGATCGGTGCATTAGTTTTTGAGAAATCGTGTCCATCGACTTCAAAAATAGTGTTTTGAGAAAAATACGATTACCTGCGTCGCTCCCGGCTGGTCTTTCCCAACGGGGGAAATGCCCAAAGACCCTCTTTCTCTCTCCTAGAATTTTACTCCGATTGACTTAAAACTTTGGGAGAATATTCAAGACATATTGTACTGTTAGATGACTGTTTCATGATAAAATGTATGAAAATGGATTTTTTGAAATTTTAAAACCCCCGTAACCCCTTAAGATGATCATCAGTAGCGAGGAATAGATGAAAATGGCCGAACGCGGATTGTGTCACAGAAAACGCCACAACGAACGCCCTCGTGAGTCCGGCCCTCTAATTATGGGAATAGCCGATAGACCTGCGCAGGAAACTGATATTTCGGTAACCCTAAACCGCCACTCGGAATTCGAAGCTATTACTAATACTCGGCTTACTTTCGGGACGAAGTGGTTTATACGAAAGAAAATATTTGGGTCAGGTGTATTCGGCATTTTTACAAGGTACTGTATAATAATACATTTACGATTCTATGCGGCCGACGACCATGTCGTTGGCCCAGAGTTTCCGCAACCGAACTCGAAAAAAATGGTCGGCAGAGAGTCTGCCTTTCGACGAAATGGAAGGTTGCCAAATGCCGCGTTCGACTAGCGCCACTTTGTGAACCGAAAAATCTTATTTATTTGCGATTTGGCAAACTTAGTGCTGGTAAATCGACAACGGATAGTGATTTCGCAAAATGGATGCAACGAGGAATTTAAAATGGCCGCCATGATGCGCAGCACAGAAGCGCAGTGTACGAACTTATCGTTCGTTTTCGAAACGTTGTGGTTGGGCCAGAGTTTCCGCAACCGAACTCGAAAAAAATGATCGGCAAAGAGTTTGCCTTTCGACGAAATGGAAGATCGCCAAATTCCGCGTTCGGCTAGCGCCACTTTGTAAACCGATAAATCTTATTTATTTACGTTTTGGCGAACTTAGCCCTCTCAAATTGACAACGGATAGTGAATCCGCGAAATGAATGCACCGAGGAAAACAAAATGGCCGCCACGATGCGCAGCACAGATGCGCAGTGTACGAAATTATCGTTCGTTTCTCGTTTTCGGAATGATGTGGGCGGAAAACGCTTCACAACGGAATGCGCGTAAGAAAAAAAAGCTTTGAAGCTGGACAATCTCGAAATTACGAGCAATATAATGGTGTACGGAAAAAAATACCGTGCGCGAATAATGAGGCTGTATTCAAATCGTGCTTACACATTTCACCGTTGGATATTACGCTGATGTTTGGTTACACAGTTAACCGCTAGGTGTCGCCGTAAGGTACTTTTGTGCGTCTCACTTGCCGACATCGAGCGCGAATTTCAAAATCGTCATCGAGCGTCAATTCCAAAATTGACGCGTGCTTGCATTCGAGGGCATTTTATTCTATAGCATGTTAATCTGAAACGCCTTTACGTGCACTGGATAACCGTAGTATAATAATCAAACCTGACGGTGCAGAATAAAAAATGAGGAAGACGTATAGGTGGTCAAACGTCATCGAACAACATAGTAAGGGAAATAACAAGGACACGACGGAAGAGGCAATCGTAGTATCGTATATCGACCATCAGGGGGCGGCAGCGTCAATCTTGTTGTCGAGATAGAGTTTCTTGTAGCTGCCGGTAGGATCGTACTTTGCCTCGAGACGCGACCAATCTTCAGCTTCATTGTCGATCAAATGCTGTGCCAACTTGTCGGCAATCATTTTTTGCGCTTCGCTGCACGATGCACATGCGTTTGTCAATGCGTCCGGTAGATTTTCTATGGAATGCGTATTAACGACGAATAATGGTTAAGATAATATTAAAAGCGATGATGCATCGGGGAATTAATATTAAAAACCTACCAAGTGCGTGGAACACTCATGCAAAGCGTCAATATTCAGTTAATATGTAGTTTGTGTAGTTATGTATGCTGTGCCATAATCATGTATTTCATGCTTTCGGTTTCATTTGAGGGGTTAGGCCAGTGTGAATATTTCTAAAAATCGGTTGTCGCTTGAGACAACTCAAATTAAAGAGGAAGGTCGAAAATTTTGCAGCATTTGTCTCGAAACTATGTTTTTCAATGACATCTAATGAACGGGTTGATCTGAAATTGGGGACACTTATTCAGCGTGAAAGTAGTTCAGGCTTGACCAACGCTTTTCCTCTTGAATTTTTATTATTATTTATTAACAATAGTGTTGTCAATTTTCGTCGACAATTTTTTTTGAAAAAATTTAAGAGAAGATTTGATTATTAAAACATGATAACTAAAATAGCTCGGTCAAGTTTTAGCGAATATTATCTATTAAGTAACCACACCTCGATTGAGGATACATCCGTACCACACTAGTGCGATCTGGGACTCTGCATTTTCAAAGTACTTTTATTTTCGTATAAATAATCCAAAAGTATTCGATAACCAGTGTTTCTCGGGGTAAAAATGTCCCAGGAATCCACTGGCAATGATCTCGAATGCGAAAAATAGGTTTATTTGGTGCAAATTCGTAAAATCGAAACAAAAATTTACAGAGATTCACGAACGAGACATTTTAGGTGGTGCAATTTGTACCTGTGTCGTAACCACGAGTTAAAAAACTCAGATTTCAAATAATAAATTAAAAAATCTGTTTTTTTACGATTGAAACACGACAAAAAAAAAGCTTCCACAAGTCTTAGCCAAAATGATCTACTCTAAAAATAAAAGAAACTCGATATTTTTGTTTCAGATCGATCAGGGGGCCAAAATCAAGTACACCGTTCAGCCCCTCACGTTCGAAGGTCCTTCACGACATTGTTTATAACTTCTTTAATGATTAATATTATTTAATGACATCTGGTATCCAACTTTGTTAATGTGCATACAAATAAATGCCCAAACGATGTTTCAATCAACCTACTTATTCCTTCAAAATCAATTTCTTTAAATAACCCTACGTTGACACACTGGGTCATTTTGGCCCGGACGAATTTTTAGTAAAACGCTTACTTTACCAAAATCGAACAGCTTCCAGAAATTTTTGAAACGATTTAATTTGATATTTTTATAAATTGTAATTATCAAGACATTAAGGGGTCTTCTCACTTTAGACGCTCAAAAAGGCTATTTTCATTATTTTTTTTTGATAGGTTGTTATTATAGATATTGATGTAAAAGTTGTTACACTAATAAATACACATTCAAAAAACATTTAAAATTTATTTGAGTCACTATTTATAGACGAAAATGGTAGTTGAAAAAATGTCCTAAAAAATTGTAGGTCTGCGCTGTTGATGAAATCTCGGAGATGGATCATCCGAAACAAAAAATCAAACGGTTTTAGATTCAGTATGTTAATGGCTATAGCGCATATCATACGATTTTTGACATATGCAAAAATAACAAAAGGGCAGACTTTTTTCGAAAAAAAAACGTTTTTTTACCGTTTTTGGGAAAAACATAGTAAATATCAAAATTTAAAAAAAGCCTTGATGTGCATTATAGCTATAATTGTAAAGAATATGGGGTTAAAAATTCATAAGGATCGGTTCAGTAGTTTCGAATATTTTATCAACAAGCCGTCGAAAATCGTTGTTTCGAGAAAAACGCGTTTAAAGTTTGTTTGGATTACATGAATACATCAAAACATGTTTAAATGTATATCGAAAGTGTATTTGTTAAGTGTAACAACTTTTATATCAATATCTATAATATAAACCTATCAAAAAAATTCATGAAAATCGCCTTTTTTGCCGTCTGAAGTGAGAAGACCCATTACCCTCTTAAGCCTACGTGGACATACTGGGTCATTCCGACCCGAACGAATTTTAAGCAAAACGCTTACTTTAGCAAAATAGAAATTTTTTTACGATTTTATTTGATATTTTATGAATTGTAGTTATGTATACAGATTTACAAAAATATTTTGACAACATGGCAGGTGGATGAAATACTATCCGGGTCAAATTGACCCAGTGTGTCAAAATCGTGGCCAAAAATAAGTGTGTCAACGAAGGGTTAAACGAGTGGCTTTTGAACGTTGACCGGGGAACCCAAACAAATTATCGTCCATCGCCCGATGTTTGGATAAATAAATATCGCACTATAAATATTGACGGCACGGAAGTTATTTTTCGCACTGGCTGCAAATTGGTGAACTTTGGGCCAGAATGGAAATTAGGGAATTACTAGCCTTTATAAATTAAAATTATAAATTAATAAATTAAACTTTATAAATTATTATAATTATTATAATTATAATTATAAATTAAACTTTATAAATTAAAATTATGAGCCTTCATATGAAATGTAGAGAAAATATCACACGAAACGTCAAAATCGTGATTGTAGATAGAAAAAAGAAATGGCAGGGTGGTAATAAAATTTCATTTCAAGATGAACTCACTTTTCAGTTCGTTAGCTTCCGGTACGCACGGTTTTTCGTCCAGTAGGCAGCCCACGTAGCTTTTCAGGAGTCTTTCGCTCTTGATTATATCGTCGACGTTGATGCCGTCGTATTTGGTCGTGTACATTTTATCCTCGGGCGTGCAAAGTACGACGCCCATCAAGGCGCCGTAAAAAATAATGTAAAGGTTCTTGCTCATCTCTGCTGTCGACTTTTCCTCTTCTGATGAAACGATTTTTCCGAACCGATCTTATATCCATATACCTGCATCCACGTACTGCGCTTTATTTGCTCGTTAATCGCGTGCACAATAAAATTGTACGAAATTGCCGTATCCAACGAGGTCGCGTTCTTTGTCAACTAGCGCTCACGAAACTTCGCATATCTCAATTGGCAGTGACACGTAAATGGGACAGGCATGTACGTCCCTTGCGTCATCGTTATCAATAATTCCCTTCTTCCCGGGAGAATTGTTTCTTTCAATTTCCTGCCCCAATCATAGCTGGTTACGGACAGCTTCTTCGAATTGTGTATAAAAAAAAAAAACATTTAAATATTTGCGACTTTCGATGAGCCAATTTGGTGCTTCAAAGATACATTAATTTTCTCCTAGACTTAGGCATGTGGGCTAAATTGGTCTGATTGTTATTTTCACTCGAAAATTATATGGTGGAACTTGGGGAAGTATTTCGTATCGGCATAATGGAGAAAGATAAATAGATATATAAAGTTTGTTAATAAAAATACATTTAGTGTCGAAATATAGTATATAAATAAAGAAAAATAATGAATAAGTCAAAGTAGAGTAAAAATGTATAGTCGAAATTGGAAAATTTTCAGTCGAAACGCCGTGGAAACATTATTTTCTATTTATATCTATACATATAAAAGAACATGCCCTGACTGATTCAACGCCGAGCCAAAACCGCTGAAGCTAATTACAGGAAATTTGGACAGTGGGTTGCTTTTGTGACGAAAGCACCCACTGAGAAGATTTTTCAAAATCCAACCCTTAAGGGGAGAAAAGGCGTGGCAAAGTTTATGTAGAAATTTTTTAATATCTGGTCGGATTTACTTGAAATTTGGTATTCGTGCTTCTTGACACAATTAATGAAACACGTCTTTCAGCGTTTTTAGAAATTCAACCCCTAAGGGAAGAAAAGAGGTGGCAAAGTTTATATAGGAATTTAAAAAAATCTGGTCGGATTTACTTGAAATTTGGTATTCGTGCTTCTTGACACAATTAATGAAACACATCTTTCAGCGTTTTTAGAAATTCAAGCCCTAAGGGGAGAAAAAGAGCGCAAAATTTGTATGTAAAATAAAAAAAATCTCGTCAGAAGATTTACTTGACACTTAGTATGAAAGCTCTTCAACACAATTAATGAAACACGTATTTCAGCGTTTTTAGAAATTCAACCCCTAAGGAGAGAACGAGGGTGGCAAAGTTTGTATTTAAAATTAAAAAATCTGGTCAGAAGATTTATTTGAAACTTAGTATTAAAGCTCTTCAACACAATTAATGAAACACGTATTTTAGCGTTTTTCGAAATTCAACCCTTGAGGGGAGAAAAGGGGTGGCAAAGTTTATATAGGAATTTAAAAAAATCTGGTCGGATTTACTTGAAATTTGGGATTCGTGCTTCTTGATACAATTAATGAAACACGTATTCCAGGGTTTTTAGAAATTCAACCCCTGAGGGGAGAAAAAGGATGCAAAATGTGTATGTAAATAAAAAAAAATCTCGTCAGACGATTTACTTGAAAGTAAGTATTAAAGCGTTTCAACACAAGTAATAAAACACGTATTTTAGCGTTCTTCGAAATGCAACCCCTAAACGAAAGGGGGTGGCAAAGTTTGTAAGGAAAATTTATAAAATCGGGTCGAATTTACGTGAAACTTTGTATTACTGCTCCTAGACACAATTCATGAAATTTCAGCGTTTTTGGAAATTCAATGCTTAAGGGGAAAAGGGGGTAGCAAAGTTTGTATGGTAAAATAATTATCTGGTCAGATTTACTTGAAACTTAGTATTAATGCTCTTCAACACAGTTCTACGTTTTCCTTAAGGGGTATGCATAACCTTGGAATTTCAAAAAATCGATTTAAAAAAAAAATTATTTGGTGCAGAGATTTTATAAAAATTCCAAAAATTGGTCGAGTTATGACGATTTTAGTGAGGCAGGTCAGAACGATCCGATGCGTTACGACTCTAGTGCTGCGCGGTGCATTGTATGGCTTCTACGGGCATTTATATGACTTTGTCCATCCAGGCTGTTGGAATGTTATACGATGCAGAAATCGCAGATTGAAGGTACGAAAAAAATTGTGATTTTATCTCCAGCAAGTATTCCATACACCAAGGCACTTTCTGACAATTAAATTTTTCAAATAACAATTGGCACGAAAGAGTGCATTTCATGGATAGAAATTTTAAATAAAAGATGTTTGATTTTTTTACTAGGTCCATTAGTAATGGAGATATAAACGACGAAAATTAATCGCATCACCTCTCACTCATCGGTTGGTCCCTTTCAATCATCGTTCCGTTTCTCTCATAAAAATGTTCCTTGTTCGTGTCGCCATTACTAATGGAGCTAACAAAAAAAAATGAAAGAGACTTTTTTTTATTGTCAATTGAAAAAGAAACATGTCTAATTTTAAACTTTTTTCTACAGAATCCACTTTTTCGTCGCAATCGTCTTTATAACAATTAAATTGTTTATAACGAGAAAAAACGATTCTAGAACAAAATAAATGTCCTATTCGTGTTGCCCGTACCCGAAACCATAAAGAACCACCGAAGATATTGAGCAGACCCAAACATTTGTGCGAAAATTGTATACGGAAAAAGTGGATTTAGTACGTTTTCTTTTCTTGCATTTATCTCGAAAGTATACTTTGCAATTTATCGTACGTCGTATCTCAAAATTTAATCGTCCGATTTACTTCAAATTTGGACTGAACATATTTTATAACATACTCAATCGACAGACCGGATGATTTTTTCACATGTTCCTCCGTTTGTTAATAAAGTTTAAAGTCGTTATTTTTGTCGAAAATCGACTTTTTTTCAAAACAGTGCAATTTATGCAAATTTTAAAACTACGAAAAATTATCCGGTGGGTTAGTAGCTCCATTGTACCAAAAGTATATTCTTCCATTTTTCTACTTTAGATGAGTCTAGTTACCGGAGCTATGTACGCGGCCGAGCCTCGCGGAGGCTACGGTCCCGAGATTATATGACAATGATTACGTTGTTTATATATATTTTGCAATAAGAAAAAAAAACGATAACATGTCAAGACTGTGTACTATCTGTGTGCGAAAAATCGACCTTATCATCCTAATACCTGAGACGAAAAAAAAATATTAAAAATCGATCTGTTTTTTTTTAACTTCAAGGTTATGCGTACCCGTTATTGAAACATTTCAGGAGCACATTTCATTAAGGTCTTAGACCACAGTAACGGGTATAAAATCATGTGTGAATTTAACAATTTTTTTTCGTATGAAAACGTGATTCACTCATAAAATTCATTACACATCTATTTAGTATGAATATCAAGCAGTTAGAAAATGTACATATTTTTTTTTTCGATGTACAAAATGGCTGACTACTCAAAATTTCTCGAAACAGCATTTTTCCAATTGGCGTGACAAATAAATTCAACAACTTTTACTCGATCTACTTCAAATTTAAAAGTTATGTTCCTAATTGCATTTCGCAGATAAGTACGTACGGAATTTCTGATTAATCGAAAACTTTTCATTTTATGAGCAGTTTATGAGCAGTTATAACAAAATTTTCCACTGAAAATTCATTTCTCAAGTTCAAATACCTACATCTTTTGAATAAAACAATATTCTTTAAATTCCGTACGTACTTCTCTTGGTATTCTAATGAAGATTGACGAGAATTTTTATTTTTCGTTCAAGGTAAAAAATTATGGATGCTAAATGTCACGCCGCGGAGCGCCTAAAAACAGATAAAAGAAAATATTAGTAGCCGGCCATTTTGTACATCGAAAACAAAAAAAAATCCAACAGCTTGATATTCGTACTAAATAGATGTGTAATTAAGGGGTGAGACGCAGTCAGGGGCGTGAAAAAACGAGCATTTTCGAATTTTTTTTAATAGTAATTATGTTTGTTTTACAAAAGTGGTTACACAGACTTTTTATGTTATATTTAAACTTGACTTGTACAAATTTTCAAAGAAAAACATTGGTTGTTTATAAATATAACGCCATCTTTGTCGGACCCCCTTCAGTATGTAGGCTTTGCGGTGACCATCATAAAATTTTACTGGATCATCTGAAATAAAATTTTTTTAAAAAATCATTAGTTTAATAATAAATCGTCCTTTATCGAAACTTTTTTTAAATTAACAACATGGCGGCCTCCGACAAATAACTTTCGATTTTCGACCAAAAAATCGCTCGTTTATTGTTTGAAAAAAATAGAAATTCTCAACAAAAATAAAAATCCTTCGATTAACGACTAGTTTTTAATGCTATCAATAAGCACACCAAATTTCATCAAAATCCATCGAGTGGTTTTTTAATTATAGTGGTCACCGACTTGAAAAACATAGTTTCGAGAAAAACGCGTTTAAAGTTTTTTTTATGTATATACGGTATCATATGTTCATAAAATTTTTAGCTCCATGGATGAAGCTAAACTTTTTAAATGTATTTTGATCCGCTGAATCCAAATATCACAATTTTTTGCCGAAAAGTCGAGCATTCAATTGTTGATAGCCAATTGTTAAAACAATGTAAAAAAAAATCAAGTTTTTCTTGGTGAATTATTATTTTTTAAACATTTTCGGCAAATTTAAAACGAAAGTATTCTTTATAAAATTTTGCCAAAGTTCATAGTTTTTGCGTAATACATTTTGGAAAATTTCTGAAAAAGTTTTCCAATTTTACACTTGATTTGTGTATAGAAATACTAATTCAAAAATTACTTACATCGAATCATCAAGTTCTGGCCCATATAATAGGGCTTCTGCCGATGTGGAAGCTTCCAAAATATCAATTTGTTGTTGTCTTCGAAGCATTTTGCGTTCCCGGGTATTATCGTTTGCGCGTTTGTCAGCCACGTCTATACCTCCCATGGCGACTCGGGAAAAAAAAGTTCATGTCTGAGTGGATATGTTCATATATGTTTCAGATATACTTATATCTGACATTTTACAGTATCAT
Source organism: Ophion ellenae (assembly GCA_963210295.1). Taxonomy (NCBI): domain Eukaryota; kingdom Metazoa; phylum Arthropoda; class Insecta; order Hymenoptera; family Ichneumonidae; genus Ophion; species Ophion ellenae. Next base: position 4,753,590 of record OY723385.1, on the reverse strand, counting down.
ATATGATTAGGTCTGATCATATTCCACATCACATATGCATATATAAGATCATATCTGATCAAATACAGTATCTGGCCTGACCATATATGAACTCATATCTGTTTATATCTGGCTAAGTACCAAGGCGAGTAGGTACCGTAAATTCGTATCTCAACATACACGATGTGATATGTGAACGTATCTGTTCATATAAGATCATATCCGATCAAATACGGTACCAGACTCTGCTATATAGATCTCATATATGTTTTTGTCTGGTCAGGTACCAATGCGAGTTGGCAGCGTGAAACCATATCTGAACATATGTGATGTGATATATGAGCAGGCACGTTCATACAAAATTTTATCCCATCAGATACGATACCAAACCTGGAAAATATACGAAGTCTTATACACTCATACCTTATCGTATATGCAGTTCAGTTGTTCACACATAGAAACATCTGAATATATGAAACGATATATGAGGATATGAGACGACATCCGATCAGATATGGCACCTCACCTGACTGTATTATATGTGATCATGTGAGTTACTATAATATTGTTAATTATTAACACGTCAAGTGATGACGTGTTAATAACCCCGCTCTATATATGTAAACATATTAATATCTTCGTGACTGCACTAACAAGATTTGATCTGTCTCAACAGCGTCAGATTTGCTCAGATATAGTCGGAGTCATACCTGGTCTGATAGTTCAGATAAACTATGATTCTATCATACGGGCAGGTCTATTGTTCATAGATGTCCAGGTCTACTGGGATCCACGATATTTTATTCTCATACGGACAGACAGATCTGGTCCAATAAGATTAGATTTGCCTGACATGATAACATCTGGCCCAATAAAATCAGATCTACCTGACATGATCAGATCTGGCCCAATAAAATCAGATCTGGTCCAACAAGATCAGATCTTGCCTGGGGATTGGATCTGGTCAGACCTGCTGCGATATGGACGGGTCTGCTCTCAAAATTATCAAAATGACTCTGAAATGATCATACATGCTCAGATATAAGCATACATGATCTGTCATGACACTACATGAACAGATATGGCCATTTTTCTTCTCTGATCATATCTGATTCTACAGATATGATTCAGACATATTCAGATATGAACTTTTTTTCCCGGGGACCCAACGCCCCTTCACTAATTGTGGAATATCCCGGAAACTGTTCATCGGATTGACTTGAATTTTTCAGGGAATATTTTCGAAACATCATACATCAAGAAAATGTTTTTAAAAAATCGATTTTCTGAAAATTCTGACTTCATCTCACCCCTTAATTTTATGAGCGAATCACTTTTTCACACGAAAAAAGATTGTTGAATACGCACATGATTTTATACCCGTTACTGTGGCCTAACCCCTTAAGGAGCATTCGACACACGTCTGCGCGAGCGAAGCCGCGCGCGGAAAGCTAGTTGACAAATAAACCTCACCTTTTTCACCTTGAACTTTTTCAAGCTTCAGCATCTTCAGTGACGTGGTCCTCGGAATCGCTGTCCGGAAGTTGTGCGCATGCGAGGCAAATGCCGCCAATGTCGCGCCAGCATTCCGGACAATGAACGAAGGTACATCCGGGTGTGGTGCATCGATGAAATTTGGGTCCGTTTCGGGTCTCAGATTCGCCGCAGATCAGGCACTTTTGTTGGGCGCAAGCGAAGAGTTTGAGCCAACCGCAATAGCGCGGTGATCTTAATCTCAGAGCCAGCCAAGGATCCAAATCACGCTCGAGAAGACGAGCCCTCACCAGGGCCCGCACCTTGCCCCTCATAAAACGAAAGAAACCGATTCTTCGTCTCAGTGTTTCGTTGTAGAGATACAGGATGCGTCGCTTCTCGCGTTTGCGGTAGAAAAATGAGCAGACGCAACGACGCAAGCGTTGGGTATAGGCGGCCAAGAAGAGCATCAACCAAATGCCCACGTAAGTCGCGTAGATCTTCACCAGCATGTAATTCGGTAACTCGGTAGGCCGCGGCAAGCAGGCCTCGTTCGAAACTACCATTTTCACGCGCTTCTTCACGTTGAAACCCTTTATCACGCTTCTTATCAGCGAGGCGATCATTCCGGTGCCGCGAATCTCCAGGTGCAGGTCGTGATGACCGGCCTCGAGGTTCGGTGAGACAAAAATAACGATTGAGGCGGAATATACATTTACACCGATCAAAAAACACTATTTATTTATTTTTTCCTTTTAAACGATAGAACTATACGGAAAAAAAGAAACAGCGAAAATCACAGTATAAACCGCATAAAAAACAGGGTGCCATGTTTCATTTTACAGTAAAACAGAGTAATGTAAATCCTGTCCTACAAAAATGACGAACTTTCCTGTACACACTGAGATTTTGACAGTTACACTGGCTTATTTACAGTTCGGTATTGTGAAGACATCAGTGTTTTCAGTGAAAATATTCAACTGTAAAATTTAAATGAGATCACTGATTTTTATACTGTACGCAAACTGCAAGGGTTACAGTGTACACTGTATTGAGTACAGAGTGATTCATTAAATTGTACAATGTGGCACGGTAGTTTGACTCTTCTTTCGACAATTCGTGACGTAATCTGTGCACTCTGAGATTTTTACAGTTGCACTGATTCATTTACAGTTTGGTATTGTTAATGGATCAGTGATTTCAGTAAATACAGGGTGTCCAATGGGAAGTTGCTGAGACTAATCGACTGTCATTTTAAAACACGTGCACAGAATCAGAAAACCCAAATTGCTTTAAATAGAGGAAACTCTGCAGTTTTAAACGCACATAAATAAAACCCAGTCAAATATTTTTTGTGTCAATTTATTACATCTTATAAAAATAACGAAAAAGTACAGTGATTAATGATAGATATTTTTGAAGCGCGAACCGTTAGATTGTGCACAAAAATCAATTCTCTTTTGAAAACTGTGAAAAACTGTGTCCAACATATCGTTCGTAATGCCGCGAACCACTTCCTGGATGGCCGCGATCATTTCTTCTACTGTGCTGGGGTTTTTAGCGTAACAATGATCTTCAATGTAACCCCACAAGAAAAAATCACAAGGGTTCAGATCCGGCGAGTACGGAGGCCATTCTAGTCCGCCTTGAGCAAATTCAGGGTACCCCAGACCGATTACTCGAGTTCCATATACGCGATGAATAGCTTCAAACACCCCATGAGTCCAGTGCGGCGTCGCTCCATCTTGCATGAAGTAAATTTTTTTAACCAGTCCTCTCTTTTTTGCATAAGGGAAGAATTTCGTTTCCAAAAGCTGTTTGTAACTCTCTCCTGTTACCGTAGATTCCAAGAAGTGCAAATAAATTCCTTTGACTGAAATCGCTGCCCATGCCGGTACTTTCTGTGGATGAAGGGACTTCGCTAGCGATATGTTGGGATTTTCCGTTCCCCAAAACCGGCAATTTCGCTTGTTTACGTACCCATTCATCCAAAAATGTGCTTCATCGGAATAAATAATCAATTTCTCATTTAGTCCTTCGGCTTCAAACATTCCCGTAATAGTGTTACAAAATTCGATGCGTTTCGTCATGGCATTTTCAGTTAACAATTGATGAGTGCTTACTTTATACGGATGAAACTTTAAAAAATATTTCAAAATGTTGTGTAATGATGATTTGGTTATTTTTAATGCTTGAGCAGCTTTCCGAATCGAATCATTTGGATTTTGTTTGAAATCATTCTCAACTTCGTTGATCTTCTCTGGTGTAGTCACCGTAACAGATGGACCTGGCAACTCGTGTCTACGGTCCTGGAGTGTACCATACTTCACGAAGTTATCGATTATCCTACAAAAATTAACGTAAAATTACTTCAATGCAGTTTAATTGAATTGAAACACAAGTTGTGTGATAGATGAATATGAATAAATATTCAATTCTTACCTTTTCAGAGTGTTTTCGCTGGCAACTCTATGAGTTCCAAACTTAGTACGAAACCCTCTATACGCATTACTATAAATTTTTCCCCTCGAGAAGAAGCACTCAAGATATACTTTTTCTTCCGTGGTGAGCTCACTCATTTTGACGCGCGCGTACTTGCTTCAACCACGGCTGGAATAAAACTGCGGGGCCTCAGGTATGCGCCTTAGAAAGAAGGACCCCTATTGAATTCATGACGGGAAGAGACACTTATTTAGTTTTAGCAACTTCCTATTGGACACCCTGTATATTCAACAGTACAATTTAAATGAGGTTATTGATTTTCATACTGTACGTAAAGTGCAAGGGTTACAGTGTACACTGTATTGAGTACAGAGTGATTCATTAAATTTCACAGTGTGGCACGGTAGTTTTACTCTTCTTTCGACAGTTCGTTACGTTATCTGTGCACTCTGAGATTTTTACAGTCACACTGGTTTATTTGCAGTTTGTTATTGTGAATACATCAGTGATTTCAGTAAAAATATTCAACTGTCAAATTTAAATGCGATCACTGATTTTTATACTGTACGCAAATGAGGCACGAGGTGAGACACGGGGCCAGGACACAAAGGATTGCCAGTTAGTAGTGCGTGGTTGATGGGACGCAGACATCGAAATTTGTGCGACAGAATTCAAGAAATTATAAAGAAAGAGAGATTTTTTTAAAGGTACGTTCTTGTCTAATTGGGACTTGTCTCGCGCGTGGGGTGGGGCACGTGGCCAGGACACAAAGGATTGCCAGTTAGTAGTGCGTGCTCGATAGGATGCGAACGTTGAAATTTGTGCGACATAATTCAAGAAATTATAAAAAGGAGAGAATTATTTACAAAAAGGTACGTTCTTGTGTATGTGACTGATTTTTTTTATATTTTCTACACATTTTTATCAAACTTCTTTTGTGGATAAACTTGTTTTGTGTGTCTACATAAACTCTGTCGATATAACTGGCGCATTCATTGTACACAATACAGATTAACCAACTGTCAAATTACAAGTTTTGTTAAATTTACATTAGTGTTGAACTGTCAAAATTTACCTTTGAGTACACTGTATTTTGGACTGTGTATTCCAGTAAAGATACAGTAGAGTGGTTCGAGTCCAAAGAGGACAGTATAGGAACTGTAATAATTTACTTTGAGCACACTGTATTTTGAGCACTGTGATTCAATAAATATCGCTGTGCAATCGCTCGAGTCCAATGCAAACTGTGTAGCTCCTGTATTTTGTACTATTTCTTTTTTTTCCGTGTATATGCAGTGGCGTGCAAAAGTTTCGGGCCAACTTTTTTTCTCAGTTATTCGATAAAATATTTAATGCCTGAACCGCGCCATCATTTCAAATATTTGAGGGAGCTATGATATTCATAACAGCGTGGTGTATTATTCTGTTTGTATAGTGTATGGTTTGTGTACAGCGTCGAACGCGTTCGGTCAGTGTGCAAAAATATCGGGCCGCTGTCTCACCTTCTCCAGCCACACGGTTTGTTTACGTTTTCTTCCGCGCTTCCTTTCGCGTTCGTTCGAAACATAAAGAACCATGAAAAAATCAGTTCTATTTCTGCCGCAACGGCGAAACACGCAAAAATTGTGGTCCGCGAAGTTGTGTTGAAACTATTTGAAAAAGGAAAGAGTTCTCGTGATATTGCAAATACTCTATCTATTGGGAAAAGCACAGTAAACCGTATTATTGCGAAATATGAATAAACAAATTCGTTGTGTGATAAAAGTCGAAGCGGTAGACCACGAAAAACTTCGAAACGCGTGGACAAAATCATTAAAAGAAAGTGCGTCATAGATCCGCGAAAAACTGCAGCAATAATTTCGCGAGAATTAGGCAGTGAAAATCTTGCTGATATCAGTCGGAGTACGGTATCCCGACGTCTGAAGGCTGTGGGATTGATTGGACGCGTCGGTGTAAAGAAACCACTCGTTAGCACAAAGAATAAGAAGGCTAGATTGAATTTTGCCAAAACATATCAACATTGGGCAGTATCGAATTGGCGGAAAGTTCTTTTTTCCGACGAATCCAAATTTCAATTGTTCGGAAGTGATGGCCGCAAGTACGTAAGACGTCCAGCAGGTACCAGATACGATGTACGATATCAAATTCCAACTGTAAAACACGGTGGCGGAAATGTTCAAGTTTGGGGAGCATTTTCTGATAATGGTATTGGTCCGCTAATAGAAATCCAAGGCAATATGGACGCTATAATGTATCGAAATATATTGCAAGACCATTTGCTCCCATTTTCAAAGAAAAATATGCCGAATGGGTGGATATTTCAACACGACAATGATCCCAAACATGCTTCGCGTCTTGTGAAGAATTTCATTGAAAGCCGAAAAGTGCGCCTTCTCGACTGGCCCTCGCAGTCACCGGATTTAAAGCCGATTGAACATTTGCGGCAAGAGCTCAAGGTTCGCGTTGGAACGGAGAATCACTCCAACAAGACAGAATTATGGGATCATTTGCAATATTAGTGGGAAAAGATGCCACAAGATCGCATCTCGCAATTAATTGCGTCTATACCCCGACGATGTACTGCTGTAAGCACTGCTAAGGGCATGGAACGAAGTATTGACTCTAGAGAGAAAACTAAACCATGTTTTGTTATTTTTATAATGTTTTGTTTTTTGTTTTCATACGCAATAGTATATGGCCCAATACTTTTGCACAGTCATGAAATAAAAACTGTTGGATAATTAATTGTTGAACAGTGATATTACTGTTTATACCATCTTTTTTTTTAAATATCAAGCTTCTCGACGCCAATTATAAGTGTCATCACTCGTTTGTATTTCCCGTTCCGTTGTATTTCTATGCAATATCCACGAAAAATAGGGTGGCCTGAAACTTTTGCACGCTACTGTAGGTAAAATATTTTCTACTGTATTAGAACTTCAAACGCGTTTTTCTCAAAACTGCATTATCGAAATTGGCGTGCAGGATTACTCAAAAACTAGTAAGCCGATTGAGTTGAAACTTGGTAGAAGTATTGATAATATTGGTACCTTCTACTCGACGAGAATTGTTTTTGAAAAATTGAAAAAAAAAACTATTTTTTTAATCCACATTTTACAGAAATGTTGCGTGAAATGTTGATTTTTTTTGTAAATGCGTGTAATTTTCTTAAATTGGCATTTTCTTCATTTTCCTTACCGTCACAAAGAAACTATACATGTTCTAACTGAAAAAATGTTTGAACTTTTTTGCAAGTCAAAGTCTACGGGAAGCTAGACTGCACGCCGATTCGCAACTCCCCCGGCGACCTTGCTGTAATACTCTGCCACAGCTCCGTCATTTTGATGATGAATTAATTAAAAAGATTGTTTTGTATATTTAAATATACTATTAAAGTATACCTAAAGTTTGATAATTGTAGAATAATTATTTCTTAGTTTAAAAAACCCCTCAATATTGCTTATTTTTGTCCTGGCTAAATGTATTATGCTGGCATCTTTTTATGGTATTCGTGCAGACATTTGTGAGTCCGCAGATTCCACCACATCCTTATGGGGATTTGATGGGGACGCCAAACCTAGGGAGTCCACACGGGAATCCAAGTGGATTTCACGCTATTTTCCGATTAACGTCCTTTCCGAATTTTCTGTTAAGGGCTCACTTTAGACGCTAAAAAAGGCTATTTTTATGAATTTTTTTGATAGGTTTACATCATAGATATTGATATAAAAGTTGTCACACTTAATAAAAACACTTTCGGAATACATTTAAAAAAAAATTTATTCGTTCAAGGCCGTAGGCCACTCTAGAGGCCGAAAAAGTAGGCTTTTTGGGGATATTTTTCTCAGAAAAACTATAAAATAAATCGAGATTACAAAAAAGGGTGTTTATCACACATATCAGTGACTGTGTACAATAATTTGTTTAAAGCGATTCATTTCAAAATGGCGAGTGTGCAGCGTTTATCTCAAAACTGCATTTCTTAAGTTGGCCGGAAACATAGCACGTAGGATTTTTTTTATGTAGCATTTTTATGTTCATAGCATTTTTATGTTCATTTGTTATTAACAATTATCTGACGATTTTTTAGGCAAATTTTTGGAAAGAGAAAAATATCGTCAGAAAAATGTTAATAACAAATAAACTATGCAACATAAAACAAAATCCTACGTACTTCCATAGACAATGTATTTTTCAAGATATATTCAACATTTCAAGTGAATCGGTTGAAAATTGTCTGAGTTATGTTTCCGGCAACTTAAAAAATGCAGTTTTGATATAAACGCTGCACAGCCGCCATTTTGAAATTAATCCTCCAAAAAAATTATTGTATACAGTCCCTGATATATATGATAACCACCCTTTTTTGGTAATCTCGATTTATTTTGTACTTTTTCGGAAAAAAATCCCCAAAAAGCCTATTTTTTCGGCCTCTAGAGTGGCCTAACCCTTTGAGTCACTATTTTGGACGAAAATGGTAATTAAAAAAATGTCCTAAAAAATTGTAGATCTGCACTGTTGATGAAATCTTGGAGATGGATCATCCGAAACAAAAAAATCAAACGGTTTTAGACACAGTATCTTAATGGCTATAGCGCATATCATACGATTTTTGATATATGCAAAAATAACAAAATTGCGGACATTTTTCGAAAAAACAAAAAAGACGTGTTTTTTCACCGTTTGTTGAAGAAAAAAAAAGTGAATATTAAAATTTAAATAAATCCTTGATATGCGCTATAGCTATAGTTGTAAAGAATATGTGGTTACAATTTCATAAGGATCGGTTCAGTACTTTCGAAGATTTTATCAACAAGTCGTCGAAAAACGTTGTGTCGAGAAAAACGCGTTTTTCTCGAAACGACATTTTTTCAATTTGCGGGAATCATAACTCAAAAACTAATTGATGGATCATCTTAAAATTTGGAACCCGTTTACATAATATAATTTATTAAAACATGAACCTAACGTTGGCAAGATTAGATTGTTTAAAACATTTATTATTGCAAAATGCCGGGAAAAAATGCTAAAAATCGATCATTCCTTTTCAAACACGTTCCAACATTCAATTCTTGACTTTTTTCTTCAAAATTTAGGTTCATATTCTTAAAAAAGATCCCAAGAACGTATAGAAATTTGTTGGACTATTTCAGATGCGAATTGCGAGCTGCACAATTCCCGCATATCGACAACGACGATAAGGACACGCCAAGGGAGACCGCGGATTACACCTTAATTAATGCATGAAATAACTTGAAAAAATTACCAGAGATGTATGAAAATATGAATAAATTATTGTTAGAGTTGCGGAAATTTCCGTTCTTTTTTCACGATAAAAAAAATCCAAAAAACCATGTAATTTTCGGTGGCTTAAAGTGGTTGCCCGCTTTAAAAAAAAATAAATAAAAATAATACAATAAAAAAGGAAAAAATTGCAAAATTGCAATAGACCACCGGTATGATTTAATTTTTTCATATGTTTGAATTATACCTGAGTGTACTCGAGATGAGCATGCCGCCTGACCAAATCGAGTGTCTCGAAGAAGAGTCTGTCGAGGAGAACGAAAGTCGTCGCGGTCACCATCTCGAGTACAAGTTTCACCGTTTGACCAATGAGATTGGGCCTCTCGAGTTTTGCCGTGCGCAGCCCATACGGATCGACGAATTTCGCCATTTCGATCTTCTTGAGTGGCAAAAGGGTTGAGCTCCCTCGCGCTTTTCGTCGCGCGTCGATTTTACGAAAGTAGCCAGTCACGTAATAATTGTCGTGCTCGATGTCGGACAGGTAAGAGTCGTGATAATTTTGAGCACTGAGAATTATTCGGATGAATACGAAGGCGAGACATCTCTTCAGAATTGTCATTACAGCGTCGAAAAATTCTTTTCTCACGTTGAAATCGTGCAGTACAGCTTTTGCGGTGTCACTGGCACTGTGAATGTCCAATACGATTGGCGCAACTTTATCACGGTACTGCAACTTCGCCGTCTTCAAACTCTTGCCAAGAGCATCGCGGGAATCTGTATTGAGAACGACAAAAGTTTTTGCTGCCGAAAAAAGTGTTTTTCTTTTTTTTTCTTTTGTAAAAACAAGTCTGTGATGTATTTTAAGCGGAGTGTAGGGGTTTCAGCGTGAAAAAAAACATCTTTTTTGCGATTTTTTTCATCTACACTAGGCAAAATAATTAAAGGATATTGAAATAGTCCGCCAATTTTAGGATCATTTTCAAATAGCTGTAACTCCTCGAAAAATCATCGTACAGCAAAATAGAAAAAAAGCAAATTGAAGGTGCGAATCTCTAGTTTTGAGATATTGAGCTCAAAAATTTTTCGCATCAGCCAATTTTTAGTAGCCATCAAAAAACCAAAGTAAAAAAATTTCAAAACTTTTGCTCATCTTTCACAGTCTGCACGGACTTTAATAAAATTTTTTGAATGATCGGATTGAGAGGATCCTCTAGCTGGATTCTTCCCCTTTAATTTGAGCGGTGAGAGAGCTCTGTACGATTTTTTCTCGCTGAGTTATCGATGTTCAAAGCAAAAATGACACTTTTGCTTTGAAACAGCACTTTTCACTTTACATGACCACCAAAAATTTGGAAATGAAAAAAAAAAATTATCAAAGACCGTTGGGGAGAATTTGATGATGCATTGACTAAATTTTAATGGTACTTGGTTTCAGATAATTTCTAGCTGAGATACAGTGAACATCGCAAATCGTGTTTTTCCAAAGGCGTTCTTAAAAAAGCTTTGTCACCGGCTTGTTTGTGGATATTTTCGCGTACAAACTTCACGGAATGTTCTTGAAATGACACTTAACAAGGTACAAAAGCTTTCAATAAATTTACTCTATCCATATGGATGAAAAAAATTGGCAAAAAGTTTTTTTTTCACGCTGAAACCCCTACCCTCCCCTTAAGGCCTTCGGTCGCTCTAGACGCCGAAAAATAGGCTTATTGGGGATTTTTTTTTTCAGAAATTCTACTAAATAAATCTAGATTACAAAAAAGGGTGTTTATCATACATATATGTGACTGTATACAATATTTTTTTTGCAGCGATTAATTTTAAAATGGGGGCTGTGCAGCGTTTATCTCAAAACTGCATTTTTCAAGTGGGCGAGGTTGAAATTCCGAACTTTGAATGACCAGAAGGCTCAAAATTCCGAATTTTAATATTCCGAAACTACAAGTTTCGCAAAGCTCATGCCAGCGAAAGGTTACACAGTTGGCTCTAAATGGTGTAGAACGGTGCGAATAGCGATAGAAAAAGTATACCAATATTATTTTTATACGACAGAATTTTCAGAAATAATATGAAGAAGATCAACGCTTTGTTAGAATGACCAGTAATACGATGTACAAAACAACGAATATGTAATATTAAACATGCCACAAAATTGCGATTTTTTATTATAGAAAACGAACTATACCAGAAAGTTTAAATATAATTAAAGCTAATAAGAGATTCGTCAGGTGTACGAAAGATTTAGATTGCGGAAATTATAGCTTCGAACATCCAGTTTGCGAAAACTGAAGTTTAGATAGTATAAGATTCCGATACAGAACGTTCAGATCGTTAAAAATCCAGAAAATTCACGCATACAGCACATAGCAAGTGAAGCCGAGCGCGGCTAGATGGCAGCACGACTACCACCGTAACGCATAGTGACGGTGTTCAGATTTTCGGACTTTTGATCCTTCGGGTAACATTCTTTCGGAGTTTTGATCATTTGGGCTAGCATTCTTTCGGAGTTTTGATCTTTCGTGGTAGAATGTTTTCAGAGTGTTGTCGTCCTTTACAGTTTATTGTGAATATATACTGTAAGGATGTTAAGCTATCCATGATTTTTATTGATATTCTTATTTTCGGAACTGTTCCCAGTACAAACCTTGGCCATTCAGGAACCCGAAGTTCTAATACTACAGTTTTTCGGAACTATGAACTTTCTAAACATGAGAAGTGGATACTTGTTTTTTGCGCCGTGTTTTCAGGTCGAGACTTTATTAGTCGGTCCCATGGTCATTTTCGTTTAATTCCTTACTGTACTATTATTTTCGGTTATATGATAGTTCTGTATAGAAAATTTTGGAATTATACATTTCTAGAAGTATTGAGTAGTAGCTAATAAGTTCGGAATTTTGAGCTTTCTGGTCATTCAAATTTCGGAATTTCAACCCCCCCTTTTAACTTGGCCGGAAACATAACTCAGACCATTTTCAACCGATTCACTTGAAATGTTGAATATATCTTGAAAAATACATTGTCTATGGAAGTACGTAGGATTTTTTTTATATTGCATAGTTCATTTGTTATTAACAATTATCTGACGATTTTTTAGGCAAATTTTTCACTTTCCGAAAATTTGCCCAATAAATAGTATAAAGATCGTATAAAAAAATCGTATAAATCGTATAAAAAATAAATCGTATAAAATACAATATAAAAAAAAATCCTACGTACTTCCATAGACAGTGTATTTTTCAAAATATATCCAACATTTCAAGTGAATAGGTTGAAAATTGTCTGAGTTATGTTTCCGGCCAACTTAAAAAATGCAGTTTTGAGATAAACGCTGCACAGCCGCCATTTTGAAATTAATCGCTTAAAAAAAATTATGGTATACAGTCACTGATATGTATGATAAACGCCCTTTTTTGTAATCTCGATTTATTTTGTAGTTTTTCTGAAAAAAAAATCCCCAAAAAGCCTATTTTTTCGGCCTCTAGAGTGGCCTAACCCCTTAAATAGCTGCCTTTTTCGAAACGGTGTTTGAGGATTGTACGGAGAAGGAGAACATTTTCGGAGGATAAAGATAGAGATTTTATGGACTTTTTAAACTGGCGTAGCCCTCGCCGATTCCGGAGTCGACTTTTCCCTCGGGATCGCAAATCCTTGAACCACCCATGGCCTGTACCACGTTGCACACGAAGGTTAATTTCATCGGCCAGCACAAGAGCCACGCGATCCAAAACGTCACAGCCGAGTAACACTTGTCGTAGGCGTTGGCGAACATGTCTCTGAAATCATTTGTATCATCCGTTGCGATAGACAAGGCATGCATGCATATTAAGAGGTCTTCTCACTTTAGACGCTGAAAAAGGCTATTTTCATGAATTTCTTCATAGGTTTATGCTATAGATATTGATATAAAAGTTGCTACACTTAATAAATACACTTTCGAAATACACAAAAAAAAAGTTTTTAATGTATTTATGCAACCCAAACAAGCTTTAACCGCGTTTTTCTCGAAAAAACGTTTTTCGACGGCTTGTTGATAAAATGTTCCAAACTACCGAACCGATCCTTATGAAATGTTAACCACATATTCTTTTTAACAATATCTATAGCGCATATCAAGGATTTTTTTAAATTTTGATATTTACTTTTTTTTGCCAAAAACGGTGAAAAAACGCGTTTTTTCCGAAAAATGTCCGCTATTTTGTTATTTTTGCATATATCAAAAATCGTATGATAGCACTATAGCCATTAAGGGGTCAGTACACTGTGAAAATTTCGAAAAATCGAAAGCAAACGAGACTTGAAGAAATCGACGATGATGAGCAATCAGAAGGGATTTTGTACGGTGCAGGAATTGCCGATTGAGTTTGGGTAAGAGTTTTTCATAGTATAAACTTCAAACGCGTTTTTCTCGAAACAACGTTTTCAAAATCTAGCTCCATCGTATCTCTAAAACTAATGAACCGATTCTCTTGAAATTTGAATCACATATTGTAAACATGATTCGCAACAAGATGACCCTCGATGGTTTTAAAATTTTGATTTTTACTCTTCTTTTGGAATAAAATTGCGAAAAAACGCGTTTTTCTTACTTTTTCCGTTTTTCATCTGCCATTTTTTTTATTTTTTGATAAAACTTTATATCCGAGGGTCATTTTGTAGCTGGTGTCATACTGAATCTAATGGACTTTGATTTTTTTGTTTCAGACAAGCCGTTGCGTAGTTGTGATGGAGCTACCTAGTCCACCTATTTTTAAGGCGTTACGTTAAACTATAATTTTTGTACTTAAAAATGAATAAAAACGAATTAATTTTTTTCAAATGTATTTCAAGACTTTATTTAGCAAGCCCAACAACTTTTACATTCATATCTTCTATAAAATCCTCAAAAAAACCACGAAAATAGCCTTTTTTCGTGGCTCCAAAGTGGACTAGCCCCTTAACATACTGAATCTAAAACCGGTTGATTTTTTTGTTTCGGATGATCTGTCGCCGAGATTTCATCAACGGCGCAGACCTGCCATTTTTTTCTTTACCATTTTCGTCTATAAATAGTGACTTAAGGGGTTATGTACAGTTAACATTTTCGAATAATCGATTTAAAAAAAATCGTACTGTACATATATTTAAGTACACACACAGAAAACTTCTTGTCAATCCGGCGAATATTCTCGAAGTTACACGCACATTTGTAATTATTTGTAATTTTTGTAATTTGTAATTTTTTTAAATAATTAAACGGCTGAAGCGACCAGTCTCAAATTTTAACGCAATCATTTCTTGTATATTTTTTAGCAATTAATCGAAGATTTTTTCGCACCAATAAATATTTTCCATTTTATAAACAATTTAATGCCTAAATTTTCGTCAAAAATCGATTTTTCTTTGAGAAGCCGCCATTTTGTCAAAAAATATTATTTTGCTTATTCCTTCGATCAATTACAAGATAATCCATTATATTAACGAAATATTTTTGGTTTTTTCATTTTAGATGATCCAGTCCAGGAATATCGTGGTCACCGCAAGACGCCTTTTTTACAGGTGCTCCCGGAGATCAGCTATAGCGCCTTTCAGAATAATTAATTTTACAAATAAAAAATGTTAAAAAATAGTTGAAAGTTATCATAATATGTGTACAAATTTTTACGTTAATAGATTTAAAGGTCTTCTCAAGAAAAATTCTTGAAAAATCGATCTTTTCGGGCCTCCTGGCTGTATATAACACCTCAACTAAATAAAATGTTTTTCTTTATGTAATTGGAAAGTGTATTTATTAACTATACCCACTTTTATATCAATATCCTTCCAAAATAGTCTTGTTTAGCGTCTAAAGTGAGAAGACCCCTTAAGGTCGCACAAATTTAGACTCTATTTTTTTTCCTTTTTCTCACCGTCCACTTATCTTCCCTAAAGAAGAAAAAAAAATCGTCGCGAAAGGTGCGAGCCGTCAAAAAATATTTTGAGGTCGCTCAGGCCTCCGAAAAATTGAAATATTCATTAAAAAATCGATTTTTTTTGTCCACTGCTCACCTATGAATTTTACGCTTTATAATTTTTAAATTAACCTCCCAAAATCTCTAGCCGGCCAATGTGTATTTAGTGGTCGCTCAAGAGCTTCGGAATTTTCGATTTTCGCAAATTTTTTTTACTCTTCTCACTCACGAATTTGACGCTTTGTAAAATTTTCAAAAAATTGATCCTATTTTCTTTAGAAACAGATTTTTTTTTATTTACCTCATACTTTGCACCTAGGTATAACCCCTTAAGTGGTATTTCTTATAAGAATACAAGCACGATAAACCAAATACTAAAAAATCCGTAAAATTCGATCGGAAATAACGAAAAAGCTCAAAATCTTGCCTACACTTCTCCGAACCGCGGCTCAATTGTTCCTCGCATCTCGATTCAATTTTTTCGCGATATTTGGCCTCGTAAACTTCACCCTCTGAGGTGGCACTGTCCACGGCCTTTTCCCTCTTCTCGCTGATCTCCTCGCTTCGCCTCGTGTCGTCGTTCAACTCGTCCAAATAATCGTTCTCCTCTTTCAAACGTTTCATCTCCTCCTCGCCCTCGATCTCCTCGGCTATCGGACTCATGAGGTCCCTGACCGAGGCAAGGGTGTCCTTAACCTCGTTCGCGTCCGTTTTCATACCGAACATTGCCTGCATGTGTCAAGGAGAGTTGCGTATTATCCGAATTACCGTCAACTTGCAGGGATGACGAACGCTATTTTTTTCAATCATCTGATATTCCCCGCACACTGAGAGAAATGTATGGTGTGCCCAATCATATTTTAACTATATTTTATATTTTCCTGGGGGGGACAATAATGTTTTATAGCCATAGTTACTGCCAAAAGTATAGTACTGCTTATTGATATTTTAGCAGTTGCATGAATTACGCACATGTGTTAAGGGGCTATGCCAGTGTGAACGCTGAAAATTTGGGTCATTTTCGAGAATTTTTTGGAAGAAAAGTACCGAATTAAATGTTTCGGAAAATTAAGAATATATTTGGCTATATTTGACCTATATTACATAATTTTTTCATAGAAAAAAAAATTGAGATCCAAGCGACTTATGCGCTGCCTTCGGAGGCGCCAAAAGAAAAAGTTCCTCCACTGCTGACATGATTCTGAAAATGAACTGAAAATCTAAAAAAATGGCGTAGTTATGAAAAAAAAAAACGTCTGTTTTCTTGCCTATAAAATGGTCGTTTTTTTCAATGCCAAATCGTCAATTTTCATCAAATCAAAAATACGCCATTGTAGAGTACATATATTCAAGCGTACTCAGTTTAAATTTCAAGTCAATCGGATAATTGCTCTTTGAGTTACAATGTCAGCAAATTTGAAAAATCTCATTTCGGGAAAAACTCGGTTCAAGATTTAACTATCGATTTTTGCAAGATAAAATTATTAGAGATACGGCCTTCAAATTTTTACAGGATTTTCTTGAGAGTATAAACTGTCGAAAGAGGCAACAAAAAAAACGATTTTGTGAAAGTGTCACACTGGTATAGCCCCTTACCCACCAATCTTACAAACATACGTTTATTCTTCAATGCTATATAATATAGTAGATTTTCATAAAATGGATATTCCTTGATACTTTGAAAAAATGTACTTCCCCAAGATTCTAATAGTGAACTGAAATGTATATACGTTGAATATATTTTTTCACAATATCTCATTATCGATATTTCGAATGCTGAAAAAAATGTTAACACAAAAAAAATAATGATTTCAAAAAATGTTCTACAAATATTAAAATGAAAAAAAATGGAATTTCTTTTGTTGGAAATTTGGAATTTTTTTCTTTTTCCAACATTTAAAGAAAAGTTATTGCGAAACTGTGAGAAAAAATAACGGAAACATTTTTTTCATTTTAATTATCTTTAATTGACATTTAAGGAACAGTATTCCTTGAATTTTATAACAGTATTCCTTGAATAACAGTATTCCTTGAATTTTTGATAAAACTTTGACGCTTCGGTAAAAAATAACGGTTCAGCCGATCAATTTTAAATTGTGGGGGGTCTTTGGGCATATATTGAACTTAAAAAAAACCTAGAAACATGAGTCATTTTCGCAATATTTTCAAAGTTTTATTTCGTACCAAAATACAATCAGTAGAATGACATATTTATTTACTACATCGAAACGAATATGCCATGAGACGTAAATTTTTCAATTTGTTTTAAATCTTAAGGCGGTCCTTTAGTTTCTCGGGTCGAAAAAATCGATTTTTTTTTTTCATAAATCACATCTACAACATGTGTAGAAAATGTGTGCCAAAAGATTTTTCGATATTCGAAGTGGTTCACAAATTACGGCCCTGGAACGGAGCAGGTATACGGAGCAGGTATACTTTCAAACGCGTTTTTCTCGACACACCATTTTTCGAAACGGTGACCACGATATTTGTACGAGCGAAAAACTTAAGAAAAAATGAGTAAAAAATAGAATGTAATTTTCAAAAGTGTATAAAAAAGTCAATTTTTGTAATTTAGAATTCACTCTAGTTCAATCGCTAGTCTTAAATATGAAGATTAAAATGCCGTTTGGTTTTTTGATTTCAGATAAGCAGAACAGCCGCAATCTTGGTCACCGTCAAGCACCTCTTTTACTTGATGGCTTCCTGTCGGCCACTATAACTTTTATTCTATTATATATTTTGACTTCAAAAAATTTGTAAAGCTTATTTAAATGTTAATAAAGATTATGCAAAAATAATGAGATTGATTATTTCGATGCTTTGCCCGTAAAAAATTATTAAAAAAGCCTTAAAAAAGCAGCCGAGAAACTAGAGGACCGCCTTAAATAAAAAGTGAGCATCAGAATGATCATCCACGATAATAGAGAATATCAGATATCCAATGGAACATCCATGGTGAGAATATCGGATATTCAACCGGTAAGTGCAAATACTACACTTTGATCTTAGCCACAGGCCAAGAAGCGATAGAAATTCCTTCAGAAATTCTCTGGCGTTTAAGTAAATTTTCGGTTCGCGCTACGCTTTCGAGAAACGAGCGCGCGTGCGGCTTCTAGCGGTTACTCCGAGAACTACGGGTTTCCTCACACCTATCATTTCGGTGGCGCTCGGCCATGATTTGGTTGAATTTTTTTCAACCAAATGCGCAAGAAACAAATTTTATTTTCGCATAATTTTTCAACCAATTCAGACATTTGCTTAATATTTTTCAATAAAAATAAAATATTAATATTTTAACGACTAACGTACTTGAAAATCAATATCGGATGTGGTGAAAAAAACAAAATAACATATTTACTCAATATAAATTTTATCTGAATCAAACGAGCGAAATTCAATTTTTCTTGTGTACTCGAATAAAAAATAATCATGTTATGAATTGAAACACTTTTTTCGTTCGTCGCAGAAAATGCATTCAAAACTATATAATTTGTTCGCGATAATTTTTTAGATAGTTTCAATAATATATTGTTCTCGGCTAACAATATATATTTTGAATGAAAAAAAAACGTTTAATTTTAGCATGTTATTAAAGTCAATAGCGTTTTGTTTGAACTAATAAATCCGATTATTTGCACCAACAATTTTACAATTGAATCAACGAAATTTCAGTCAATAACACCAATGAAATCGGATCGATGATTGTTTTTTCTCAGTGTAGGTATACGTCTCGCGTATAGTCGTGTTAACCATATTATGATTGCGGTGTCAATAAACTATGACGAATTTTACCATCCCCTCTCTTCCCATGGGGGTTTGATGTAAATACCATGGACTTTTCTCTCAGTGTACCATGTCGTGTTCTACCAAAATGCTTCAACGCATTATTATCCTCGAATGCGTCATTGCTCGCAGGGGGGCGTAGTCCACATGCGGTCTAGATAAAACAATCGAGTGTCGCGACAGGATTAGTTTTTTTTTTTTTAATTTTTTTACGATCAAACCGGTAGACCTTGCCGATCTCTCGAAGTATTGCGGAAAACACACACGCGAAGTTTGCTGCGTTTAATTAACGAAAAAAAAATCGTCGCACGAGCTCATTACGTTCTATGCACTTTGCATATTTCCTTGCATATTTCTAACGCGTCTGCGCACCGAGTAAGGGAGTGACACGGCAATACAATCAGTGGGATATAAACTATGTCTTTATATTCTGTGTTTTTTTTTACTTTTTCGTTTTTTTTCTGTTTCATTACGCGGTGCGTCGGACACTTCGGAAAGAATATTCATCACCTGCTGAAACGGCTTGAACATGAGATCGAAACGAGTCTTGGTGAGATTATAAGTTAGGTGTGTCGTGCAGGCAAACGTTCTCACGACTTCCTTCCCGTTGTAGGAGAGATTGAATATAGGCCCGGCTATAACGTAACCGAGTACCAATGCCTTGAGGACTCCTCGTCCAGCGCGCCCGAGGAAACTCGGTATCACCAACAGACAGACGCATCTCACCTGTCACAAGCACCCTTTTTCTTCACCTGTATTTTTTGCTTTCTGTTTGTTGATTAATTCGTTGATCGTAACTTTTGGCATGAGTGACATGGCACTGGAAACAATTTCGGCATGATCTTCTGTCTGACGGAAAATGACATGACATTTCAAGGGACTATACCAATGTGAACCTTTCAAAAAATCAATTTTTTTGCCTCTTTCGAGAGTTTATACTTTCAAGAATATCATTATCATTTATATCATTTATATCAATATCATTTTATCTTGCAAAAATCGATAGTTAAATCTTTAAACGCGTTTTTCTCGAAATGAAATTTTTCAAATTTGCTGACATCGTAACTCAAAGGGCAATTATCCGATTGACTTGAAATTTGAACTGAGTACTCTTGAATATATTTACTCTACAATGACGTAAGATATTTTTTATTGGATGAAAATTGACGATTTGGCATTGAAAAAAACGACCATTTTATAGGCAAGAAAACAGACTTTTTTCATAACTACGCCATTTTGTTAGATTTTGATATTTTTCGAAA
This sequence comes from Ophion ellenae, assembly GCA_963210295.1. NCBI lineage: Eukaryota > Metazoa > Arthropoda > Insecta > Hymenoptera > Ichneumonidae > Ophion > Ophion ellenae. The sequence continues at coordinate 4,733,477 of OY723385.1, read as the reverse complement.
ATCCTACGTTATTATACAGGAAATACCTTCCAGTTTAATGACATTTTTTCCTTTTTCGGTTTCAGCTACTCAACCGGCCGGAATCATGTCAGCAGTGGAGGAACTTTTTTTTCGCCTTCGAAGGCAGCGCATAAGTCGCTTGGATCTCAATATTTTTCTATGAAAAAATTATGTATTATAGGTCAAATATAGCCAAATATATTCTTAATTTTCCGAAACATTTAATTGAGTACTTTTCTTCCAAAAAATTCCCGAAAATCACCCAAATTTTCAGCGTTCACACTGGTATAGCCCCTTAAAAAAAAAAAGAAATCGATTTTTTGATCGTTGCAAATGTATATCCCGCCTTAAGGAGAGATATACATCTAGATGGTCGAGGTCGAGGATTTAGAAGCTATGAACATTCCATCGACCGTAGAAGACCTACACTATGGGCCTGGTATCGATGATTCCATGTGTGTTGACAAATTTCATGATTTATTCATTCCCAAATTTTCAAACAGGTTTTTCTCAAAACCACGTTTTTCAAATCGGTACCCAAAATTTCGCGAAAACCAATGAACCGATTGCCTTGAGATTTTTTGTGGCTATTCTATACACCATTATCTAGTACTTGTCGTAGGATTTTTCTTTTCCGTTACTCAGTTTTTGTTTTATAGGCAAAATAATAACTAATTTTTGGCCCAAAAATCACTATTTGTGTTCAAACGTCCGCCATTTTGTCATAAATCGATATTTTCAAAATCGGCTATGACAAGTACTAGATTACAGTATCTAATTAAATAATCTTTTTGATTTTTTTTCACATGATTTTTGAAGAAACGCCAGTGGGTGCCGTATACGCAGATTTTTTTACGACGCTCCAAGGATCATACAATATCCTTGTAAATTTTTGATATTTTTAAATAAAGAAAATTTAACATATTTTTGAATGTATATACTTTAAGATAATTAAGGGGTTACCCCCACTTGCGATTTTGAAAAAATCGATTTTTTTTATTGCATTTTTTCGAAGTATAAGTATCTGAGAATGTGTCCTGAAAATTTCAAGTCGATCCGAACAAAATTGACTGAGATATGAGCGTTGAAAGAGAAGAATCCGCGTTGAAAGAGCGTTGAAAGAGAAACTTTAAACGCGTTTTTCTCAAAATGGCATTTCTGAAGTCGGTGACCAAGATTACTCGAACACTAATGAACCGATCTTCTTGAAATTTTGCAGGCTTATTTAATACATAAAAATGTAGTCTTTGATCGTTAGATTTTTTTTTCGAAAAAAAAATAGCCGTTTTATAGCCAAAAAACGGCCGTTTTTTTCGTTAAAATCGAACCATTAACTTTGACTGTCCGCCATTTTGTGAAAAATGAATATTTTTTAAAATCCTTCGATTAAAGACTAGTTTATACTTATATTTGACTAAATCCATCCGCATTTTTTTTTTCAGATGATCCACTTCGCCGCAATGTTGGTCACCGCAAACCGTGTATATAAAAACATTATTTCATTGACGGCCATTTGCCACTAAACAATGTAATATTTTTCAATAAAAAATTACTGAAAGTTCTTCAAGATGTGTTCTTTAAGATGGTATATTGATCGAATAAAAAAGTTTTGTAGTTTTCTTTAAAAAAATTCATGAAAAAGGCCTTTTTTGCGCTACAAGTGGGGGTAACGCGTTAAAACCCCAATCCGAAATTCCAAATGACGTTCCTTGAAAAAATTCACAAAAAGGACCTTTTTTCCGGCTCCTAGGTGTATATATCCCCTTAATTTTCCGAAACATTTAATTGAGTACTTTTCTTCCAAAAAATTCCCGAACACCACCCAAATTTTCAGCGTTCACACTGGTATAGCCCCTTAAAAAAAAAAGAAATCGATTTTTTGATCGTTGTAAATGTATATCCCACCTTAAGGCTCGAACTTCATCCGTTGTTGATGATTGACACCTGATGTCGAATTATCACCGAATGCAAAACGTTGGAAAATCACAAAAAAAACCGGGAAACATTTTTCATCGAATAAAAAATCCGATATTTGTTACCGTTGATTCGATTCGACGCGCTCGTGGTGAAGAACCGGAAGGTTCGATCTATCGTGCGTAGAGTGCTTACCTGAATAGAAGATGCGCAACCGATCGCGAGCATCGTCATGACCACTGCGCCGAGTGCCAGACTCGTGTAGGGATCGAATCGCAAATCGAGGATTATTCCCACGTAGAAGAGAATGCCGAGACCGAGACCGAGGAAGAATCCAACGGTCGCGCGTGCCTTTTTGTGGGTACCGATAGGATCGTAGCACAGATGAAACAAGGTGGGACAATTTTTCAAATAGGACGAGAGAACGTTTTCACGATTTCGCTCGACGATGCGACCGAATAGGTTCATTCGCTCCAATCCGTACATCATTGCGTCTCGATCTTATCGTAGTCAAATTGATAGTTTGCACACTTTTTCTCCCGAGAGACACCGCTCTTCCTGTCAGTGTCAAGTCTGACGTCTACGATCGTCAATTATTTTTTTCTCGTGGATCGTTCATCCGACAAAAAACAACGCACTTGCACGCTTTCTAAATTCCTTGTCGCACGAATTAATAATATTGCCTAATTAAATAAAAAATATATTAGATCATTAAATTAAAAATTAAATTAATGTTAATATCAATTGATGTATTAATAATAATTATACGAATTATAAATATATTAATATTAATAATATTAATTAATAACATTGGTCGTCTAGTGTGATGAGTCGGAAAAATCAGTTTGTTTAAAGTGCATTTTTTGAAAGTATAATTTCTTCGGAATACTTTCGTTTTTGAGACAATAAAAGAAGCGAAAAATTACCCTATGGGGATTGCAGCAATCGGAGTAACCGAGTCTATTGAGATTTATTATTATTATCATTATGGAATCGCAATTCTCAAATATTGATGAGCTCTTTGAGCAAGCCCATGTGGAAATATTTTCCGGGATGTCTAAAGGACCCAACTAATTGTCCCCAATTTTATCCAGGGCCTGGTTTGGATTCCGACTGGTACCTTTATAGGATTGTCCCGCTTTTGAAATCGGGCCCGTTAGTGGACATCTATTCGGGGCCATACTAGATTCCCTGATTGCGCCTGAATTATCCAATTTCGTCCCCACTATACCCCTGCAATTAGCCCTGTTAAGTCCCCACGTTCACCCCGTCAGATCCCTATGATTCCCCTGTATTTCCCTGTAATAAAGAAGATTCATATTTTCCGAGAAGATTTATAAATATATATTTATTTATTTATATATATGCCAGCAAGTTTAAAAACATTCTTATAATAGAAAACAATATGCTGACATTTTAAGGATAATGTGAACAATATAAAACGTTATATGTTAATCATGTAGATAACGATTCAGAATACTTCAATGGCTAAAAATACTTTTTAAGACCAATCTTTGGGGAGGATGAAAAATGCAATAAGAACACTCAATCATCCATTAGAGCAATATTGTTGCCAACAGCATGAAAGAAATCTCATTCCATCTAATCCAACAGAGATCCCCATTTAATTTAAAATCATTAGCCGTACTCTCAAAGACGGGACAATATTTGTAAAATCAATGATATTTAATTCCTCTTTTTTCATCACAATATGTACGCCGAACAATGTTGTACTTTTGAGCGATGGTTGTATAATGGAGATTAAAAAAATGTATGGTGAAAACGAATCCCAAGAATCTCTCTACATCGAGGGGAAAATTTCGAAAAAAAAAGTTGACATGTACAATTATCCACGTAAATCATCCAGTATTGGAGCATGGAGAATCCCAGAACAAACTTTAAACGATGCAGTTTACACATTGGCCAGCATCAAGAGAAAATTGGTAACATTGCGATTGTCCCTAGAACCAAACGGAAAACTCAATACTTATGCCCTGACATTGCTTCATGTACAAGTGATTACTTAAATAAAAATGTATATATTTTTAAGTTGTAACGTTTTCTTCTTTTCTTTCAAATTCATTGAAAATGATAAGCGAATTGTTAAGTGAGTGAGATATTTGCATGAGGCAGTTATAAAACACTGATAAATTACTATTAATTTTTGTCGCTTATTAATATTATAACTGTAATTGATCTTTGTGATGATCCCTGACTATATCTGACCAGGCTTTTTACTGGTGAACCAAATGAAACCGTAATTTATTTTATGATGGAAATTGTGACTGAACCACACTGGGCCCACATTAGTCTGCCTGGTCAAGACCCGATTAAACTCATTGTAAAAATTAGCCAGTGCCCTGACAGCACCTGATCGGGGCCTTCATTGGTGCATCCATCGTACCCCTGTTATTTTGTATCATGGAAACTAATGAGTACCTTTCTAGGACCGTTTGTGGCAGTATTCTGGAAATCCCTGTCAGGGATTCCACTTCGAAGCCGTAACGGGACCTGTATATTCTTCGGGTTTCCCGGACTATTTTCCACACGGGAGAAGAAGGTGTGATGCATGGCCCTGGAATCGCAGACTGACAAGCAACATTACTCAAGGGGTTAGGCCACTCTAAAATTTTCGATAAATCAATTTTTTTTTCATCAAGCAGAAAAAAAATGCAAGAGCAGGACGATAATCTGGAAGGCCAATTGATTCCGCTGTTTGTGAAATTAAAGTTAAAGATAAAGATTATATTATGCTGCGTTATAAGCTGATAAAAATGTTTACATCATTTTGTTCATGAGTTGCAGCGGCAACCCCAAAAACGCTGTAACCTCTGCAGATAATGCCTTCGATACGGTGAGCGGAGTGGAATTTCTTCGTAAATATACAATTGTAATCCAGTTGCTTCAGTCAGTCCGTGATTGTGAGCCTTGCTTTGGCCCATATGAGTGGGAAACTGAAGAGTGATTTTTCACAAGTAATTCACGAATTATTGCAATAAACAACACGCCATTTGTTGCTGTACTCATCGTTATCATCATGAACGTCTAGTAGTCGAAAAATACAACATTTTTTCCATTCCAATTTTTTTTTTTTATTTCGACAACGAGAAAATGTGTATCGACTATTTTGACTGATTGTACTTTCTTTGTAACCCATTTTTATTTCTAGAAATGTTCGTCCATGCCGTACGGTAAGAACTTTGAACGTTTGCCTTTCGAGAGAGGGACCGTTGGGGGGGGGGGGGCTGGAATGTTACAAATATGCAATTGCGTTATAACACGAACATATATTGACGTGAATTTAGACCGAAATGCCAAACGACTAGCTGATTATACAATGCTCTCGGCAACAAAAATCGACGGGCCGTTTCAACCCCTTAATTGTGAGATATCGGAAAAAGAAAAAAATCCGTATCCGCACTTTTCCATTCTCTACATGTATGTAAATTTACATCCCAATTGATTAAAAATTCTCGGAGATACAGTTGAAAAAATTGCATTTTTGCAATAAACAATATGAAATTTGTTGCTATCTGCATCGTTCTCATCTCCAATGTATAGTACACGAAAAAATAAACCTTGTTGCAATTTGAAGTTTTTCCATATCTCGTACCGTTAAAACGTTATCGACGAAAAACGAAAAACACCCAATTTTCGAGGGTACTTTTCAACCCTTAAAAATCGGGTTCCGCCGATATAAAAAAATACGTGTCGCCTATTTTTACCCATTCTACAAGCATGCCAAATTTCATCGAAATCGGAGACATCGACCTCGCAACGTTGCCTTGTCAGACAATTTTCAACCGATTCACTTGAAATGTTGAATATATCTTGAAAAATATATTGTCTATGGAAGTACGTAGGATTTTTTTATATTGCATTGTTTATTTGTTATTAATAATTATCTGACGATTTTGTAGGCAAATTTTTCACTTTCCGCTTTAGAAGTGCGCCATTTGGCCAAAAATCAATATATCGAAAAAAATCCTACGTACTTCTATAGCAGTTATTATATGTAATCGAAAAAAAATCTTTGGCGCATTATAATTAAAAAATTACAGGAGCTGTTTGTCCAGGAGACGTCATCGCAAAAACGCTGCCCAACCGCCATTTTGAAATTGATCGCTTCAAAAAAATTATTGTATACCGTCACTGATATGTATGATAAACAACCTTTTTTGTAATCTTGATTTATTTTGTAGTTTTTCTGAATAAAAAACATCCCCAAAAAGCCTTTTTTCGGGCTCTAGAGTGGCCTAAGGCCTTAAGTATCCGCCGTCGATTTTGTTGAAACGCATATATGTGATAGAGCATTGAAAACTATGAGACACGTAATTTTTTATCTGCGGAAAAACGGTTTTAAGGGGGAAACTAGCCCTCAAAGAAAAGCGTGTCTGAGGGTGGTTTTGTAGTTTCACCCATAAGCAATTCACCGATCTGAATGAAACAAAAACCAAAATTCTTCTAATGTATAGAAATGAAAAGTCCACTATAGAATAATTGAAGAAAAAGAAACAAATTAAGGGGTGACACGCCTTTCTGCGAGGGTTCACTTCCCCCCTTAAAAACGATTTTCCGCAGATAAAAAAAATAATAAAATAGTGTAAAATAATAATATATTATTTTTGTGTATATTATATACAAAAAATAAATAGTGTAAGTTTGACACTGTCATCATATTTGTGCATGTACCTTTCTTCAAATTAAAATGCGTTTTTCTCAAAACTATATTTTTCAATTTGCTGGCAAGATATTTCGAAAACTAATCCACCGATTTACTTCAATTTTAAACCACATGTCGTGTATATTGGTGTCTATTACGTATACTAGAATCAACTCGATAAAAATATATTAACTATTTTTAACATGCATCCTAATTCAGGATTATTGCATGAAAAATCGTTGTGTTCGGTTACACCGTCGCCGTTCTTTCAAGATTTTGTTTTTCTCTTTCACTCTAGTAAGCGCAATAGCGACATGCTTACTGATTATGAAATGTTTCTAATTTTTTCTTTCATGCCACTGGAAGCTGAGATATGCCCAAAAACGCCGCTATCCATTTTTTCTAGCCATATTAATATAGTGTAACCTTGTTAATAATTAACATTTTTTCAATAAGTAAAAACGTACGTGTTCTTCATTTTTTTTGTGAAAAATAACCAAAAACCCGAAATTACCTGTCTGATGGTCTTCCAGAATTTTTTTTTTTCATAGAATAACTGCGTTCATTCTATGAAATTACACTAGACCAATAATCAAATTTTCGGTTACGTGAAATAAATACATTTCAGCTAATACACTAGGCGAAAGAATTAAAGGATATTGAAAAAGTCCGCCAATTTTAGGGTCATTTTCAAATAGCTGTAACTCCTTGAAAAATGGTCGTACAGCAAAATGAAAGAAAAGAAAATTGAAGGTGTGAATCTCTAGTTTTCAGATCTTGAGCTCAAACATTTTTCGCATTAGCCAATTTTTAGTAGCCATCGAAAAACCAAAGTAAAAAAAAATTCAAAATCTTTGCTCATCTTTCACAGTCTGCACGAACTGTAATACATTTTTTTGAATGATCGGATTAAAAGGATCGTCTAGCTGGATACTTCCCCTTTAATTTGAGCGGTGGGAAAGCTCTGTACGATTTTTTCTCGCTGAGTTATCGATGTTCAAAGCAAAAATGACACTTTTGACTTTGATGACTGATTAGTCAGAGACTAATGGTCGCGCAGAAAAAAACCAGAGGGTTTTGGAAACCTTGAAGTATTCTCTATAAGATGCTTTTATTATTTTTTTATCAAGATTTTTTTTTATGCGGGAAAATGGATTTAAAAAACGTGAAAATGGCATATTTACGAATATTCTTTTAACTAAGGATTATTTTGCCAATATCGGATAGATAAAAAAAAATTCGGTTTTTTTATTACCTCAAAGTATCCTAAAAAAGCCCTCAAAAGTTTAAACACCAAAGATTTTTTTTTCATTGTGTTCCGAATGTTCAAAATTGTGGTTTTTGGCAAAAATCGATTAAAGGCTAAATCTACCACCTTTTATTCGTCTTTTGAGAATCACAATTTTTTTTGGCACTGATCTGAATTTCCGGTGCTAAAAAATCACGCAGACGAAGTACTTGAAATTTTACACGGAGTCGTAACACCTGTTCGCAAACATCCTCAATAAATTTCAGCAAATTCCTACTGTTTCGCGACAGCTCAGCAACCTCTTTAAGGGAGACTTTGTCCTTGAAATTTTCAAAAAATCAATTTTTTTTATCCCTCCAGCTAGAAGAAGAGGAGGGAGCCTCTATGGACCAGGCATTGCCGATTAGCGGTAATTATAAACACATTTGTGTAAACACATTACAAAACTTTAACCGCGTTTTCCTCGAAAACACGTGTTTAAAAATGGCTGACATTCTCCTGACCGCTGTAATTAACATATCGACCTGAAATTTGGAGAGCATACTCAGAAAATATGTCTTCACGGAATGACGGATTCGTTTTTTCGATACATACATTTTTGCATTTATTATTTATCTTTTTATGCGAACAAAAAAACGCGAAAATTCGATTTTTTTTTAAATTGCCGCCATTTTCCGAAATTTGTACTAAACGAAAAACCCATCCGTCATTCCATGACCAAAGGGTCACAGATTGATAATATGCTTTGAATTTGTGTTTCAGATCAACAAAGAGGGGGCAGTGATGTCAGCCGTTTACCTCCCGCGATTTGAGCACCTGTTTTCGCGGAGCTGCAACGGCCGCCATTTTGGTTTTTTTTCAAAAAAAAATTTTTTTAACGTTCCGTATATCATGAATAAAAGCAAGAAAAAAACCGCACTCAAAAAGCTTTACTCGTTTCCTTTAAAAAAAATAAAATGTAAACACCTGAAATATGGCACTCCAAGGACAAAGTCTCCCTTAATAACAGATTAGGTTAGGTTAGGTTAGGTTAGGTGACTGCTTCCTAACGTCTTCAAGAAATGGACGTAGTGTAGTCACACGTGTGGGTTCAAAGAAAAAACGACGAGGTCGCAAAAACCCTCAAGTCGTGCCGGTGAACATCGAAAACTATGAAAACAAATTCCCCCAAGATTCCGTAATCTTCGGATCACAGAATGATCCAGTCCCAATTCCGACTAATTGGACCCCAAAACGACGTGACTTTCGCCGCCAGGTTGATGAAAAAAAACACATGATCTTGCAATGGACGAAATAATTATTCCAAGTTACGAATAACGATAGAAACAAGTCCGTTGTTTTACTGTCAACAATTTATTGAAGCCTTGCGATATTGTCCATTTTGTATAGTATTTTTCTCTGTTTTTTTTTATGTATATACAAAACTCATAATGCTTTGAAAAAAGAAAAGGAATTATTTACTGACGAATTCGTTCGATCAGTTATTGCACGAGGTTTTTTTTAAAACTCTGGACACTTTGGGTTTTCCAGTTGCGGACGATAAGATCCCTATACCTCTAAGCTTTGATGCCGAATTCCTTCGCCTTGTCCTCCCACTTGACCCTCCATTTCTTCTCGGGATCGTATTTGTCGGCGAGTTCCTTCCACGTGTCGGGCTTATTGTCAACGATGTACCGAATCATCTTCGTAGCCCCGTTCTTCTGCTTCTCGTTACATTTCTCGCAGCCGGTCTCGATCGCATCGGGAAGTACGCCTGACGAACAATTCAAATCAATGACGAAATCGCGACACCAGAAAAAAAAAATCTTTATTCCAAACATATTTTTTCGAGACCTCTCGTCCAATATAATTGACCATCGAAACAACCCTACAATAATAGCGAAAATGAAAATATATCTTTTCCAACTGATTTAAGGGGTCTTCTTACTTTAGACGCTAAAAAGGCTATTTTCATTATTTTTTTATAGGTTTATATTATGGATATTGATATAGAAGTTATTACTCTTAATAAATACTCTTCCGAAATACATTTTTTTTTAAATTATTTATTTAAGGGGTAAGGCCACTGTAGAAATTAAAAAAAAAAATTTTCTTTTGTCTTCTTAAGAGATGACTTAATATCTTAAAATTACATACTCAGAAGAATTAAGGTGGGAAAAATGTCTTAAGGGGTTACCCCCACTTGCGATTTTGAAAAAATCGATTTTTTTTATTGCATTTTTTTGAAGTATACGTATCTGAGAATATGTCCTGAAAATTTCAAGTCGATCCGAACAAAATTGACTGAGATATGAGCGTTGAAAGAGAAGAATCCGCGTTGAAAGAGCGTTGAAAGCGAAACTTTGAACGCGTTTTTCTCAAAATGGCATTTCTGAAGTCGGTGACCAAGATTACTCGACCACTAATGAACCGATCTTCTTGAAATTCTGCAGGCTTATTTAATACATAAAAATGTAGTCTTTGATCGTTCGATTTTTTTTTCGAAAAAAAATGGCCGTTTTATAGCGAAAAATGGCCGTTTTTTCGTTAAAATCGAACCATTAACTTTCACTGTCCGCCATTTTGTGAAAAATGAATATTTTTTAAAATCCTTCGATTAAAGACTAGTTTATACTTATATTTGACTAAATCCATCCGCATTTTTTTTTTCAGATGATCCACTTCGCCGCAATGATGGTCACCGCAAACCGTGTATATAAAAACATTATTTCATTGACGGCCATTTGCCACTAAACAATGTAATATTTTTCAATAAAAAAATTACTGAAAGTCCTTCAAGATGTGTTCTTTAAAATGGTATATTGATCGATTAAAAAAGTTTTGTAGTTTTCTTTGAAAAAATTCACGAAAAAGGCTTTTTTTGCGCTACAAGTGGGGGTAACGCCTTAATACTTCTATTTTGATGTTGGCGCAGCCCCTTTCAGTCCGATGCAATCCGTGCCGAAAACTTCAAACCCGTTTTTCTCGAAACTACATTTTTCAAGTCTCTTTCTCGATATATTACATACTTTTTTTTATAAACAATTTTCGGACGAATTCGGACGAAATTTCGGAGAATATCGAACTTTTGTTTAAAAAACGCGCTGTTTTTGCAAATATCGATATATTTTAAAAAATCCTACGTACTTCTGTAGCTAATCACGTGTAAAACGAAAAAAAAATTTCATTCACTGTAAATTAAAAATTGCAGGTGCCGTTGGTCCGGCCGCGCGCCTATGCAAAAAAGGCTCAGTCGAAGAAAAGCTGTGCAGCCGCCATTTTGTTTTATATTACTTTGAAAAAAATA